>LGAG01000319.1:851139-861254 GCA_001278395.1 Lerema accius | reverse complement strand
CCCCGCCGGTGAGCACCGACAGACAGACAGACACACGCACACACACAACCGAACACAACGACACACATACAAATTGCTTCGCACGCAGTAAACTTACACACACAGGTACATAGCCACCCACACAGACATTCTCATGCACAGGCACGCACGCAGCCACGCACACAGACACCCTGGTACGCAGTCACGTACACAAACACATACACACATTTAGAGAAAGAGGCGAGACACACACTTAATAGGCAGCCACACACTTTTTTTTTCTGACGGTGACATGTAGTTTTTATATTTTGTGTGGCCAATATTTAACTGTCAGTGTTTCTGTTTCCAGAGGCGAGTGCCAAGCGGTGCGAGAGATAGTGCGGCGGGCGGTCGGCAGCTGTACATTTCCTGTCCTCCCCTCTCCTTGTCACGGTTTTCTGCAAGTACAAATTGTTTTTATTTCCCCCTGTACATACTGTATATACGAGATTTTAATAAAGGTTAGGGCGAGCGTATTGTATCTATAAATGGTATGTTTAAAAAGATTTTTTACATATGTACAATGTTTATGTATCTTATTGATATATGGTTTATTTATTATCGATTTATCGATAGCGCGTTTAGGGAGCGTCGGCTAAGATTTTTGTACGCATAATGTGTAAGTAAATTAAAGTTGTTTTTATTATTATTATTATTATTTGTTTTAAATTTTTTTTTTCTAACGTATACTAGGAGTCTAGGCGTCTTGTTAGCGTTAGATGTTTCGGGTGTAAGATTGTAGAGACGTGATCACTTCGGAATCGCATTAGCCATTTTAGAGGTTAAATATGTACGTGTCATATTTTATATGGACATTTGGTATTCCGACGCATATTTTAATGTCGTAGATGCGGCGTTTTCAAATTCATAAGTCTTACATATTATTCAATCAAATAAAGAATGGGAACGATGTTATACGCTGTAATCCCATTCTTTAACTAATGCAGTAGTTTATATTTGAAAACGCAGCAATACCCATAATGATTAAAGAATATTTCACTAATGAAATAGTTAGGAAATTGTAAGGAGACGCTTCCATGATTTTGTATTTAGTTATTTAATATACGTAATATGCATCGGAATATCCAATCTCTAGTAATAAATTAAGTGTTCCCCATCACAAGGTCTCCGAGGCAGCTGGGTACTGTTGTCGTTAACCGGACGGTTTCTGATCTTACTGTATGTAGAAAACACCTTTAATCCGTTCTCCGACAATGTGTATTGTCGTAGCTATAACGTTAATATTGCAGTGATTGTCATCGGTATATCATTGCCGCCATTTTTAGTTTTACGGCTGTGTGACGTTTAGGACGCAACTCAAATTAGACCCTATTACGTGGTGTTAGAGACAAAAGTGAAGTGCACTCGTTTGAAACTACGTAAACTAAGTCGCAAGTCATCACATTGCAGTGTGGACAATAGGCTAGTTAATTAATTAATTTGTAAAATTCGTGTTTAGACAAAAAAAAAATGCTTTTCCACATTTTTTTTTCCTTTTTAATGACCTATTCTGATTTGTCTTGATAATAATGCCATGGTATGTGGTTAAGTTAGATGATGAGAAAACCATTGAAATTAAAGCCTCTATGCGTAGACAGAGAGAGAAGATAGAACTAGTAGATTAGAGTCTCTTCTCTCTGTCTACCACTTTACGGTGACGTCATGTGGCATTTACGGTCACGTGACTGTATTTCTTGAATTTGATAAATTTTTAAATTGTATTTATTCTCTCCATAATATGGTGAATAAGCCAGAATAGTCTGATTTAATTGTTAGTAAAAACTAGCCTATTGCTCCTACCACAGTATTTTTCGTTGGTTTTAATGATAACTCTCTCGCATTTGTTTAAAAAAAAATTACGGCTCTCGGTCGATAATTTAACTAATGAAAAAGTTAGAAGTTATAGCCAGGTGTGTACCGTACCTGATTGTCCACAACAACGAATACATTTGTGAAGCTAACGCGCTAAATAACACGTGACATAACGCGTTACGTACAGCCCAGTGACTAGGCATATGTCCTTGCAAAATATTCTATTAGTTATAAATATTGTAAAGTAATTTTGTGTATCGGTTGGTAGTCCACCCAATCTTTAGATGTGTGTGCTTCGACAGTTGTAGGCCTAATCTGTGTGTGCGTGACGTCATGGATTGAAACAACAATATTTATCACTAAATCCTATTTCTTTTTTAACTCTATTATATTTTTTTGTGATAAAACTGACAGAGCTATTGAAAAATCGCATAATAGTATTTTTTATTTTATTTATCTGTTTTTTTTTTAATATAAAAATCAAATGTTAGTCGTCAGTTTTCTTTAGAATTTGAATTGCAACTCCGTCATTGAATATATTTAGTCAAATTGTTTGGATTTTAAAAGATGATTGAGTGTTCAAATTAAATAATATTTTTATTTTCAAGTTTTACCTAATATTGTTGATTCACTCCGAATTCAATTGAAGTGGACACACAATTCTAAGAATATTTTTTTAGAATAATAAAATTGTGTTCCTGTATGTGTGTTGAATGAAATTTTGTTGGATGCGAGCAATTCAGTCTTTTTAATATTATCAATAGAAGCAAATTCTGTATGTGCCTTTTTTGTCCTTAGATTTTTATATCGATTAGGAATATAAATTATATTGTCGTTGTCCTGCAATTAACTTAGCCTTTTTAAAGTGTTGTGTACATGTTTCTTTGGTGATTTTTATAAGCCCAGTGCGGTCGCGCTCCATCCCAAAAATTTGCTCAAAATTTTGGCATGAGTGGTCAAGTCAATTTATTTGTATTGGAGGGTACTTTGAAATATGATGGTATTTTTATATATTGGCGGTAGTACGAAATGTGTTTGAAGTCGTTTGTTAGTAAATTATTTACGCTGTAAACTGTATTTATTAAATATAATACTCTCATTGAATTTTACTGATTTTTGTGTGCGATAACGTTTTTATTTTATTGTTTTAATTTTCAAATCAACTTCGACGTCCATTAAATGGCCAGTTTATTCGTCGTGGAGATTTGACTTCCTCGATTTCACACAATTTATAACGTGGATATAAATAATATTAATTTGATTTATTTTTAATATTAATCTACGTATCATTACGTACATATCTGATGCACGAAAAAGCACTTTTTGAAAATATTTAGTCGTTTTCTAGTAAGATTTGCCAAGAGTTTTGATCATCGATTGTCCGACCGTTTTAATATGTCATTTGTCGTGAATTGTCTTTGAAATGAAATTGAACAGTGTCGTGTAGAGTAACAATACATTTTCAAGTTTGAATATTTTCTCTACTTCCACTTAGGGTAGCTCGTGTAATATATCTTTCTCCAGTTTTAAAATAGATAAGTAGTCGTAAATAATGTGTTGTGTTACAGACATTATAAATTGTTCCACAATATAGAGTGATCAAGTATTGATTTTTTTCGTTTGATGTTACTGTCGTTTTTTGGAATCGAACTACAATAAGTTTGCGCTAATGTAATTCGAAAGTTTCAAAACCATTGCGATCTCCTAAATTAATGATTTTTATTTTCACATATTTAAAATATTTCCATTACAATTTAAATGATCTTGGATCTTGCCCGAACCGATGTTCAGTGATAGCTGAAATGTTAAACTTTAAATGTCAATACGAAATGCATGCAATAATATAGAAATAATTACCTAAATTGCCTTACATCTATCTTATTTATAATTATAAAATTTTTTACTTGGTTCATCTGTACCACGTCCTTGCATAATAATTGAAAATTGTTAACTTTTTCATGGATTCCATTGATTTAATTTTCGTAAGATTTTACTCATCAAATCAGTAATAGTTCTTTACCTGGATACGAAATGAAACACAGTAATTTAACAATTTGAACATTTAGGGTAGTCATAAAAATCTTAGCTTTTGTGGTTTACAGTGCTACATACCGCCTAATGTAAATTATAATGTTTAGCCATGGTTTTTTACTAATGTGTAGTGTAATAAACTATTATTGAAATAGTCGCTTTATATAGAATAAAATAACACGTCTGTGTAGAGGGTAGTTATGAAATCACGGGCGAGTCGATGTTGTGTCGGTTTTGTCGCCGATTTACTTAATCCCAGTGTTGTTGGTCGCAGGCAAGATTAGCGTTTATCCTTTTGTGAAACCTTTGGAGGTTTCCACGGTGTTGAAAGCATTTTGGGCGCCCGAAAAATCTTCGTCGCATTGTTGTCAAATATAAATTTTTTAAACGAGATTTTTTTCCCAATAGCTAAAAAAATTTACCTATGTTTCGTATTTCAAGTCTGTTACAAGCCGTATTGTGGTCTAAAGTTGTGTTATATTTTGAATTTCACAGATCTGTATATTGGGATCCATAATTTGACAGCATCGCATGTACACATTGTTGTTCTTAGCGACATTTCGAAAAGTTGTACAAGGTTTTTGCATGATATTTTATCCATTTTTATAGTAAATTATTTATTTTCTATTCCTATATGAATACGAACTAAACAGCTAAGTTATTCAAACATAACTAAGAAATGTGGATACACTATTTTTTGTCAATATATGACGCTCATTTGACATTTAGATCTGTCGAATTATGAGATCTAATATAGTTGTGGTCGGTTTCATACATGTTACGTATACAAATATCATGTAGGTTGGTAGTCTGTCTATATTGTGTTCACGCCGTACAAACCAAATTGCCGGTTGTAATCGTTTTACTATTAAGTTGTTTGGTTGTCGTCACGTTCACATCGATCCAGTTGCTATTATATGATTTCTACAATCGATTAAACAATTCGTTTCGCGTCACATTTAACTACTTAAAACCCATTCTTATGCATAATCATTATAGTTAATTAGATTTTAGTCAACACGTTGCAATAATTCGCCTAAAGGCAAATACATTAGTGAATAGAGAATATTAACACGAAATGATATTTTAGCCGGTTTTTATTTAATTCTTGATTTTATTATGATTTTTTTTAATGTGTTATATATATAGGGAATGGATTTGTTGTGTATTCTCGGTCCGGTTGTACAGTGTAGTGCGGTGCGTGGTGTAAATATCTCGCGTAAGGTTGTTATACGGTGTACATTGCTCGCTTTAAGTCAAGTCGCCGGGAGAGCGCTGTGCGCGTCGTCGATGTATACTGCTCGCATCAAAAAAGTAGTAGGAAAGCCTCCTATTGCGCAAAGATGACAATTTTCAGGTGTGGTATCTGTGATACGAATCGTGCACTGCCGTTAGCATAATGTTTTTGCTGTGTACTATGTATGTACTGTAGCGGGGGCTTTCCTACTGCTCTTTTAATGGAATATGATATCGACGGAGGTGTGTTATATTTTGTACGGGAACGGTCGAGAGTTATTTTTGTAAGTAGCGCGCGTCGAGTGCGAATCGTAGGTACGCGATGTGGATAATGTCGTAGTGAGACTAGATGTAGTCGTAACAGATATATGAATGTGTGCAGCGTGGACGGTTGCCGGCATGGTTGGAAGTCTCGATCGAAGTCGCACGCGTTAAGTAGTTGGAAAATATACGAGTGAATATGTAAACTTTTGAAAGTTTTACAATGTGTATTATTTTTGTAAGCTTTTGTGACGTGTGCGGCCTTCGATTGTGATTGTAGGCGGCGACGAGTTGTTTCCACGGACAGTGATATATTATAGTAAGACGACGCGCGGCACAGTGCTCTCTCGGTGTTTTTACGTCTCCGTAGAGTGTTAGATGAAATCTTTGTGATAAAAAAAATCCTTTGAAATATCATTCAGTAGAACGATGTCAGTGTATATATTTTAGTGTTAATGATAAGCAAAAGCCACAATTGTTATGTTTAGTTGAGCCGCGGGCCAGCGTGGCCCAGCGTGGCCCCCACCATCGACGGTCTATCCAAATTGTTTATCTTGTAAGGTATTCGATGTAACGATGGAATATTTTGCAATATATTATAAATAATATAATTTTTTACTGTAAGTGGATCGTAATATAGTAGAGCTGTATATTATCCAGATGTCAAATATTATTATTTCTTTCTTAATGTTTGAACTAAGTATGTAAAATTTAAAATAATAATATAGAATAAAAGATGTTATGATAATTAATTACATAAAATCTTTGTTTGAATCGATTGCCTTTTCCTTTTTATTTCAAATCCTGTTTTTTAATTGTTATAAACTTTGATATTGACTAACTAAAACCTACCGAGCAGCGTTAGCTTAATGATTTTCAACATTGGTCTCCGGACGGCAGTTCCTGATTTCGCACCCGGTGCCCCTTATTTACAAAAAAACATATTAGAATGAGAAAATAATTATGCCTACTTAAGTAAAGGATAACATCGTGAGGTAACCTGACGGTGCTCCATAAAGTTCTCAAAGGTGATGTTTCTCAAGTTTGCCAAACTGCACTCGGCCAGCGTAGTTATCGAAACAAAGCTACTCTAATGACAAAGGCACTTATATAAAATAATCAAATCTTTATTCAGTAGGTACACTTTAGTCACATAACAAAGTAAAGTCTTTTGTTAGGGCTCCACTAGAATTAGTAATAGATATAATTATTGAATAAAGCGCTATAATTAGGAATGTGACTTGGAATATGAAGGAACTAAATGCGTTGCACAATGCTTAGAGCGTTAACACGATAACTGTAGCGCTAACCTTAATGGAGCCCTGACCTTGCAAGTATAAAAAAGATCAATAGTATCAAAAATAAAATAGGAACAGTCCTCCTAGACACATGCCCTTTCCGCTGACTCTTCGATAGACATGCCTATAAAATGTAAAGGTATGAAAAAAATGACGTCATTTATATCATGACCCATACATTTTAAAGGAAAAGTTAAAAGGAATTGTGTCTAGAGGGGCAGCTCATTATGATCTAGGTAACCTGTGACAATAATCAACATAGGTATTAGTCGAATGTTTTCATTCATATTCCGCATACTCTGAGCCGGTCAGCAGATACTTCGCAGCCCACATGTAGTTCTTGTCGTCTTCGAGTTTCGTCACCAATGTCGCGAGCTTGTTGGCGTATCCTTTCAGAATATGCTCCGGAACCTTCTCGATCATATTGTGTTTCCTATTCCAGAAGTAACTGATCCTCTTAGCCACGAGAGCGTTGTAAAGTTCTCGCAACATCACTTTGAAAATGGTCGCCACGTCGCGTTGCCAGAATGAAGGATCGTTCAATTCAGTGATTTTCCACAAAAATAACGTCTTGATGTGGTAGCTCGCTATGTAATTCATCTGCTGGGCGTCGCGCAATTTCTTCAGCTGAAACAAAATCAAATATAAATTACAATTAGTTTCTAACCAGGCAGTTTAGATTATGAACTAGTGTGGGTCTATCAGTGTGTACCGTAAAAAGAGAAATTTTAACACAGACCTAAAAATATATAGACGCAGTCTTCGGAACAAAAAAGCGTAGTAGGGAAAAACATAACGTTAATACCAAATGATAACGTTTCCCAGTACATTACTTGGCAGACCATGCTCGGTCACATACGTCAGATAATATGCGTGTATAAACGCACATTGTCATCAGTATCTACACCAAGTCACCAATCACTGGAGTTACTTGATGGCAGTGTACTCCAGCCTAAACTTCCTTTACTAAGAGAGACCTGGACTATCGAAGTGTTCATTTAATATTAGTATGTTATAAATGACTTACTAATCGATTCGCTTGTCGCAAGTGGTAGGAGTTATGGATGATCTTCCGTTCCTGGTCGTGCATGGCGACGCGCCACGAGCGGCTCTCGTCGAACGTGTTGGCTCCCTGTTTGTTCGGCTTCGGCACGACCATCCAGTAGCCGGCCGCGGCGTGCGCCGGGATGTCGCGGTACGACTTGCTGCTGCCCAGCCAGCGTTGCTCAGAGAACCTGCAACACGAACAAGTACGTACTTGTACATGTTACTGTGGACAGAAGAGTGTCGCCAGCATATGGCGAACGAGGGCCAAGTTCATATGCAGAATGAGAACTTGTGGTAGGTACCTAAGAGCTTTAAATAAACAGGGTTTTCGTTAAACTCCATGCTGAATAGGACAAGTAAAAAAATGCAGTGTAATTTACGTTCATACAGTACGTTAGGAATGTAATTGGTGAATTCATTCAAGTTTCGACTGCTTTATATTTGAAGTAATTTTTTAAAACCTCTAGGCGGGGCAGCTGCCCCTCCTGCACCTGGCGCCCTTGTACAAGTATTATGGATCCTGACAGAAATGTCACAGTTCTCGACTCGGTTTAAGTATGTCAAGGAACTCCTAGCTCCGAAGCGGTACTTAGGCGTAGACGCCGTATCTTTTTAGTGGGTTCGAGTCCCACATACCTGTCCGTCTTTTTGTAGCCGAATGATAAGTCGGGGGTCTTTCCACACGATAAAAAAAGGTATGTCAAGTAATCCTCTACTGGTTCCTAAACGTACCTAAACAGCTGAGTAGAATTCAGCCAAAATAGAGCAGGGTAAAAAGGTTTTATTATTGAACTTTTATCTAAATGAGTATCAAGCTGGACTGCAGTTCAATGGGTCCTGAATAAGTTGCATGATTCTACATTTCTATTCTCGATTTGGGTGTGTCCTTAGTTTATTAGTGTTATCCATAGCACCCACGACACAGGGAAGAGCACTGTGGGATCTATAACTTCGTACTTTATTTACCTCAGTGCCGGCACCAAATCCACGTCCAGTTTGAACCCTGCTGAGTTAGTTATCAGCAAGGTGTAGGCCGGGCCGCTAGACGATACTCGTATCACGTACACTGTACCGTCGATCACGACAGAAGGAAAGCCAGTGTGCGTCTGAAATTTGTTCAGAGCTCGATCCACGACGCTCTTGAACCACGAGATAAACTTGGATCGCAGGATATACTTCTTCTCGTCCAGCCAAAGAAAGGCTTTCTTGTTGATTTCAAAGTTGTCTCTCTCTAATATCTTGAGGTACTGTTTCCCCGCGCGGAGCTGCACGAAGCCGGGGTGATTCGGCTCGATGATGACGTCACTCTCGGCAGGGTTGCTGCGGTCAACCTGGAGGTTCACCGGCACCCCTATCACGATGTCCAGGTCGAATTCGTCCGGCTTCTTTATTCGCAGACGGTCGTAGTGGCTGCCGGCGAACTGCACCTGTAATTATTAATTAATAGTTTTTTCAAACGCCCCTGGAAGCACCCGAAGCTCAAACCCGTAAATAATAGACTCAACCTTCGGAACAAAAATCGTAGTCAGAAAAAAACATAACGTTAATAACATAAAAAAAAATTTTTCGGCCTGACTTTTGTGTTCCGAAGGCTGAGTTTACATATTTTTTGGTCTGAGACCTAAAGATGTCAGCGAAAGCATTTAAAAAATATTATCAATACTACTAACCTATGCCCACCCCCAAATAAAACTTTACCTATAATTTTCTTAAAAAAAATCCTACCCATGATTTCTATAATAGCAAGATAGAAGTTTTGTCAAAATGTTTCTTTCTTCCTTAAAAGGTTAAGAACCACTGATCTATTATAATATTAAAATTCAAATAATAGTTAGGTACTTGACATCCTCTTTATCATCAGAGTACGGTAAAACACCAAAACATGAGATGAGGCTAACACTCACCCGGCTCGAATATCGTTCGTAATATGGATCAACAGATTTCATGTTCTCGTGCAACGGGTACACCACTTTCATGAACACTTTGTAGTGGGCTTCAAACACCTCTCTGTCGAATGAGATGAACCTCACGTGGATGTCGTTCAACAAGGAGTTGAGGTTGTTGACCGAAGGCTTGGGGGATATCGCCAAGCGCGATACTGCACTGTAATTAAGTACAATAAAGTTAATTGAATAATGGAAGTACAGGAATACAGGAGTAGCTAATGGGCAACGTTTGAAATAGCCTGACCCTGCGTTTGTAACATTAAAGTAAAAAATAATAAATAATATTCGATCAAAAATGATTTTCTTTTTTTATACTGTAATTCGAATTCGTTAATAAAAAAATTTGTCTTACTCATTGATATCATCCATGGCGGAAACGGGATCGGTGTGTTCCGAGTGTTCGCTCTCGTCTGTGTCTTGAGACTGCTCTTGAAGAGTCTTGCTTATCATATCGCACGCTTAAAAT
>LGAG01000319.1:820320-839418 GCA_001278395.1 Lerema accius | reverse complement strand
TTTGTTTATGTTATTTAGAATTTAGTACATGCAACAGTATGGGATAGATTGATCACATAGTATTTTGTCCGAAAGTACAAATAAACTAAATAAAATTAACCTAGTTAGTGACCTATAAGATTTAGATTTTGAGGGTTAATTTAGTGATGTAAATATTTATGATTTGCTAAAATATTATTTATTTTTTACTTTTTGTACTTAGTTAAATTTTCAAGGGCTCAAGATACATGAAAAAAAAATAAAACAATTTGTAATTACGTAAGTAGCTACCCAAAATATAAAACAAAATTAAATAATATCTATTTAGGTCATGACTCATTAGACAATGTAGATATTATACTATAAGTACATACCTAAGCTCTCTATTAAACTAGTTGAATATAAAACAATAGGCATATTTTTTGCCACGTCACGTTTATCCTGCAGTCACATGTCATACGAGAAATATGAATTCAAGACATTAAATCTTGAATAACTTTAATATTTCCATGAGATCCACGTGAACCCATTCTCGATAGGTCTTATGTATGTTAACGTCCACGTTTGTTTTCGAATGTTCTCTGTAATGTTTCTAATGCTTATGTGCATCAAACATCAATCCTTCGTTGCAACACAAAATTGTGGTGCGGAAATGTTTGTGATAATTTTAATCTTTTTTAACCGCCTGCGTTAAAAGGGTTAATAATTATATTAGTGTTGCCAAATGGCCGTTTTCAGAATGTCCATTCCCTTAGATTATTTAATTTAAAAAATAACTTGTAATTAAAGGGGTTTGAACCTTTGTGGCTTAGTGTCCGGCCGACATTTTGTTTTTTTTTTTCAAAATCGCGGCGCACGATAATTCCTACAAATATTGATACTTTTTTGTACGTATAAGTGTCCTCTATCAATATATAGGAATTATCGTGCGACGCTATTTTGAAGAAAAAACAAAATGGCGGCCGGACACTAAGCCAGGCTCCATACAAAAATGTTCGATCCCCTTTAGCAGTCAGCTTTTTTGTTTAAGATTGCTAGTTTAATTCTAATAAAGTTGTCACACGAACAAATGAGCTAAACAGAGTCCAAATAAAATGAAACATAGTGAATAACTTTTAGTTACATTTTATTTGTTATTTTTTTTTTTACTGAGACTCTTATAATTTCAGGTACTACGATCTTTTGAAATACGTCTTAGATCAGGATAAGGCGACAAGAAGAAAAGTCAGAAATATAAAAATAGAAGCAGAAGATTCTGATACCGATCGCAGCTCAAACGTAAGTACAATAGAATAGGTAAGCATTTGTCTAAAGAACCAACCTCTCTAGAAAAATGCTATTTCTTTTCGCACCTCAAACGCTACCTTCGAAATGTATGGGAATGACACTAGGCGCCAAATATTATATGGCGTTGAGTATGTCACTCCCATACGTTTTGAAGGCAGCATTTGGCGTGGCCATGGGAAAAAAAGAACATTTTTTTAGTGGAGCAGACGTTAAAATATGTTAGCTACTGAGGCGATTAAACGTTCACAGTGTTTTATGGACTTTTCAGGATCCATTATGCGATGTCCCTCTCCGTATATCCAATCACAGCCGACCTGAACAATTAGATCCTAATGAAAACGAAAACAATATAGTTCCTCCGACAGCGGAAGTGACGTACGTACGACACCCTGACGAGTTCGAAGCATTGGGCATTAGTATTGCTGCAAAGGTAAAAAGAATGGAATCAACGCAGAGAATTCACGCTGAACTTTTGATTCAGAAAGTTTTAACAAGAGGTTTATTGGGAACGTTGAAAGACACCACGGAATTAATGGATATAAATAACAAATAAAATAATCAATCATCCAACTATTGGTTTATGAAAATATAAAAATTGTCATAATCATCTATTTATTTTTTCTGTATTTTTAACTCGACGACACGAAAACAATAAAATGTGAAACATGCTGACTATAATATTGTGGTCGCAAAGATGTCAGTCTCTAGTTTAAATTCATAAAGGCCAAACAAAATATATATTTATGAAGTTTGCACGTTATATTTCGATCGATTCTACACGTGAGTGTTTTATTATTCCGGTTTCACGAGGATTCTTGCAGTTAAAATGTGGTGCAAAAACAGTTCAATACCTAAATCGCCACGGATATCCTGGTTGGGCTTACATAGCGAGACTAGTAGTTTTCCTACTTCTTCCCTAAACCTATTCTATAAGTAGAAGAGGGATAAATATAGTAAACGAGTCTATCGACACGAACAGAGTCGCTCGAGAAGACGTTCATAGTTAACGCTATGTTTAAGTCACCTCCAAAAGCCTCCTACGCCTTGTAAACCTTTAACCGGCAAGGGCAATTGTATTGTTCTAGTTCCATTGAAACTTTCAAAACAGTTTGTATTTCAAAGGTACTGTTTGATATGAGCAGACCAGGCACTTACAGTTGTACGCCGTGTAGATTGAAAGACGTGTCTTTCATATAAAAAAAAATGGTTTTTATAGATGCTTCCCTTTCCCCTTTCCTCCAGAGTGATACAGATTGAACTCGTGATATCCTACTCCAGATTTGGATATAAAATTTCTATTGACATTGAAATTAATACTATAAACGTGATAATTTATCTGGTTCCTGAACAATCTCCTGACTATCTTATCGATCTTTCTCCAAACAATGGATTAGAATAGAAGAGTCACGTAATATCATGCAACGTCCTCAGGTGAGGTCAGTCACGGATCACGGAGTTCTCGTAGATTAGATAAGAAGATTATGAACTTCAAAAAATGTTAATCATATACTGACATTCATTTTCGTAGAGGTTACTTATGAATTCTTGTTAAGGTACCCCCGTCAACGGAGAAATGTTCCATCACTGCCAGATGCAGGGTGTGTATGTCCATTTCTCTGGCATTTTTTGCAGCCAAAACGGCTTAAAGTATTTCAACGTGTGGGGTGTTATTGGATTCATCTATATTGTGTTAGTGACATAGTCTGTATAAGTTTTCATTACAACCTCCCAATTTTTGGTTTTTCTATGAATGATAACTTAAATTTACTATTTATAAATATTGTCTGATGTGCAGTAGTTATTCTAAGTAGTACCTACTGAAGGATAGAAATTACGATACAGGAAAACATTCTTAAAAAAACATAATATATGATTTCTCTAGAGCTAGTACCGATATGTTGTAATTAGGTAGGTACCGACATATATTATACATTCAATTTGTGGTGCAACAGAATTTGTTTACGGAACCGTGTGGAAAATTACCAGCTAATAATGAAAATATAACTGAGGTCACGTCGGCTCACCTAAACTGCTTTGTATTCAGACGAGAACCATTTTGATACAATTGCTACCATGTGAAGGTCTTTATGAGTCTTCCTAACAACAGACTTGAAAATATTTTTTCCTTGCGAAATTCCTGTTAAAAATTCCGTAACACTTTGTGCCAGTATCAAATATGTAGGTAAAAAAAAATATATTTTTACTGAAAATAATTCAGCAGTAAAAATTATCAGCTGGAATAGATGACAGAAGCAATTTAATTAACGTGTTAAAATATTTAAATAAATAGGTACTTTTTTTTTCTTTCGCCAATAATGAGGTAAAATCCCAAATATGTCAGGGAAATTCTTGTTATCTGGCAACCCATTTGGGCGCCATTAGGAAATCTGATAGCAGTTCATTTTTAGCCGATTTTAGCCTACATTATCCTGCCAATTGCCATCACGCTCACACTATCTCGAAAACATATGAACCTGACCGTTATAGTACTTTACTTGCTTAAAGAATTCCACTTCTTTTATTGCTAAAGCTGAAGCAATGTAACTAAAAGCGAAGCAAAATTTTCCTACAACATATCCTTGACATCATGAGTGTCCGACGACACCGCGACTCGGCGGTCGTAAATCATACGACACGAGCTCTGTATCAGACTATAATCTGCGTCACGTGATGTCGGTGCTAATTGATAAGTGGAACACGTAGGTAAAGGTTTGCCACACGACTAGCGGTTTTAGAAAAACGCTACCTTATAATCGTTCTTCAAAAACGCTCACAGAGGGCGAACAGATAAATATATCGTTTTTATTTTAGTTTTTGCCTCTATGCTGGTTTGTCTGATATTCTGTGCGTTTGTTTTTATTAATAATCTGAAATTGTAGTGACGGAATAAGAAAGAGAAAGATGTATTGATTTTGTTAGAATTTCCTTTGCACATTAATATTTATTACTAAAGGGCTTAGGTACCTAAGTTTTCTCATAAAATAATGTTATGTATAACGTGTAAGATATTGTAATAGTACCTGGCTCCGGTTACCGACGGTTTGTAACAAAAACCTTAAAACGCTCGCTTTGAAACGCAATATATAGAGTATGAAGCGATCAAAATAACTTAGAAATAGAGTTAAAGCGCAATAGACATGACGTACCTAAGTTAATAAATAACTTACGTATATTCTATAATGCGTTTCCAACGTCTTCAAAGTATTTTCAGGGTTTTCTAAGTTTTGTAAAGATGTAACTACAGTTTCAGCTTTTAAAAAAACTTCAGCTAGCGATGCTCAAAACTATTACAAGTTATGTTATTTTTAAAAAATAGGTACCTATTTAGTAGTTTTTTGTATCCAATTAAATTAAATCTATCTAATTTACTATCATAATTATTTTTTTATTACATTTAGACACGTCTTTTCTTATGTCTCCGTTTCTAAAAGGTGCGTCAAAATATTATTTAATAATAAAATGAAGTTTTAAATTATTATTCATCACATTTTATACACAAAATACTTACTGAATACAATAGTATTTTCCCGACCGTTTTGAACGTTTAACGCAATCACTCGCAGCCTTGCCGCGGCCTCAACTCAGGCCACCGTTTGCACTTAGGCGGTCATACGTGCCGTGTCTACAGGTTGTTAGGTCTGAGAATTATTCAATAAGACTTGTTTTCCAACGTATTCATATTCGGCTATCACGCCTTGCGCCGCGTGCCGCTCCGCGCACGTGATTCGTGACGTCACGACCAATGCAGGTGCAATTTATTGTTCTAGTTATTTTATTTTGTGGTTTTTTCCACTTTATTCAAACTGTTGTTGATGTACCACTGACCTTATTTAACTTTTAGGGAGCGCATACCAAGGACATTGTGATAAATAAAGGCAGCTACTTATTATGTAGTACCTTGCTACTAGTACTTTTTAAGTACTCAAACAATTCAAGTGCCTCATTGTAATATACTGATACATTTCTAATAGATAAATAAGATTAATTAAAGCCACATACCTCAGGTATGTTAAGGTTTCTATTTAGGTAAGCGCAGCTGAAGAAGTAACACTGAATAATTTAAAAGCTGGAACTACTCTACGGCACGTGTTAACTTACATAATTATGCAAAGCTTTGTTTGTGTTGAATATATTGTGGCTAAACTCATGCATTAGGTCACCTAGTATTTGATACAAATGTATTCAAGTGTAGCTTTATAAAAATACTTCTAACCATCGCCTATTTTTAAACAACAATTAAAAACTAGAACACAGTTTTAGTTTAGACAATTATATTTTTGATGATTACATTAATACTTAGATACACTTAATAATGTATGTAAATAATGTAATTTACATTAGTACTCTACCACACTGCTCCAATGCGAATTGACTGAAGGGTTAGTGGCCAATCCAAGTGTTGAAAATTTATAAATAAACAATAACAATCAGGACTGAATTCTTAAGGCTCGCTACAAGCACGGAAATACGCAAGAGATTTTGTTACTAAAAATTCACTGAATTTATTTGCATAAATATTTTTATACCTAATTTTGTACTTACTTCTATTGTAAAGTTCTTCTTAGTAAATCTGTTTTTCAATTTATGAATATACAAAGCTTCTAATAATGTCCTTAAAATTTAAAAAACCAACCATGTGTGTTTTGTACTTGCGTATAAAGTGGTTTGTACGAAAAACGTTTCTTGTATGGAGCTCCTTTAGATTTAAGCACTATTTATACATATCTAAGGTAAGCCTAAAAGCGATGGCTTGCAATACAATAGCAAGCCAAAATATTAGGTACCTACCTGTTATCTATTATTCTTTTCAAATTCTAGTATCCTCTTAGTGTCCAAGTGAGTCAACAATACCTAAGCCTAACAAGAATGACTAAGCAATCATAAAATCTAGCTGTCTCCTATTAAAGACGCCCACACCGGCGTACGAGCTTAAAATTCGATCGTTTCTATTCTATCAAATCTATCTACAAGTATTATAAGCAGGACCATAATAATTATGTGGCTCTACAAGTTAGCAGTATTAAGAATTTCGAGCCGAGGATTACAGCTCATTATTGACTCAAGTGTGATGCCACGTGAATTCCTCACATCCAAGTCACGAGTCACGTGTAGACATCGATCGAAAACATCATCGCTCTATATATTAATTCGCACATGTGGCTAGCTTAATAGTTCTTAACTTAAGTTTGATTTGGTCTTCCCTGAAAAGTAAATTATTTGCAAGCAACAGCAAAGTTATTTCAGTAAAGACATGTCATTTGAGAGATGATTTACGTTTACAAGTTTGACTTACTTTTATTTTACGTAATTTTAAAGATTTATAATTCAAATTAGTTTTAGATTTATCTTTTATACCCCAATGAACCTTTTTTTGGTTGACTCCAGTTTTGCCAGTCAATCCTTACGTCCAAAAAGTTTTTAACATTAAGATCACTGCAGCCAAGAAGCTGTCGATTGTGGTCATTATTGAAGCCAGAAGGTGGGAGGGTTCGATAGCTCAAATCCAAGGGGGGGCACTTATGCCATTGTTTCTCAAAGAACAGAAATATATTTTTTTCTACCTAGCATAATGAAAGGAACTCAAAACAATTTCAAATCCTCCTTTCACACCAAAAGGAAATATCTGGCTACGGCCTTCATTCAGAAGAAACCTTCACTATTAATAATAGTATCAACAAGAACCAGTTAGGACATTCATGTGTCACGCTTCGCCATCATAAACATTATCATTCACACGTTCCAAGATAAATATTATCAAATAGAAGTGACAAGTCTATTTATAAGTAGAAATCAGGTGATGACCTTACGGAGATAAATGGTGGAAAAATATTATTATCATCAGATGAACGATAGTTAAGTTACGTTAAATAGTTTTGTAGTAAATAATAATATTATACTAACACTGCCACATGAAATTGGTTGTGTGAAACCGCTTTAATTTTGATTTAATTCATTAGAAACGTTAAATTTAACTAAATTGCTTTGTACAGTAAGTTGTAGTTAATAAGGTAATGTATCCTGATAAGTCTGATAAAACACACATATTTAAATTAAAATAATTTCTCCCTTAAAAAATATTTATCCTCAAAGTGAGTATGACGAAAGTTTGAGAGCCTTTGTTCTACAATGTCAACAAGTAGTTCAATGACCATTTTTAACCCTTAACCCTTCGCATTCGTTTGTGCAAGGTCACTGTCAATTAGGGTATTGGGTCGTTTATTAATAGCGAACGGACAGAATATTTATAATAATATGTATCTAATAATAATTCCTATTATGAACTGTATAGGCATCTAATTATTCACATGTTTTTTAACATTTTAATGTGTAGACATTTTAATACAGAGACGAAAAAGTTTTTAAAAAGGCATACTTTGTGATATTTTAGCCCAATTACGAAAACATTGTTAAACAATATTAAATGTTGACCAATCAAATAATTATTACGCGCATGTATCATTGTTACAATTAATGGCTTTAGTTCAGGCAAAATATTGTAGCATATCGATAACATGAAAATTTTGTTGCTATAAAAAGTACGTGTATAGTAAAATATTTTTTCTTCTTTTTTTACTCTAGTTTACTTAAGCGAAGTAAGTAGGAATGTGTTTTTTTTATTAAGTCGATTATGTATAAGATATAGAAAGTTATTTAGTTTTCAATAGAAAACTACATTGATAAGCTTATGAGAAATAAAATAAATAATTACAAATTATAGTAAATAACCTAAGTTCTTTTGAAACTGATCGAAGGATTTTATTTTTCTTTTTTTGGTTTGGTACAGAGTAATGTATTTGTACATAATTATCTAGAACTTTCTAAACGGATTTGATCAGTTTTATTAGTACCGATATTATTATCGATATTATAGATAAAATCCCAACTCTATCCATGATATTACTTTATTTTGATTGCCGTGTTTACAACAACGCCGGTTACCAATCACATGGAGAAAAACGTGAATCGTAAGATTCGAATTTCAAAGGTTGAGAAATAAAAACAATATTGGCTATTGGCAATTATCAATTATGTAATTCGGGTTTGAATTTCGCACGGTAAGGGCTATCTTTATGTGTAACTGTATTGGGAAATATCTGAGTTTGATAAACATGGTAAATCACAGCTAGACTTAAAAACCTTAATATCGCGTTTTTTTATTCGCTTAATAACTTATTAATAGGGCTTACCTACACTAAAAGTATACTTATATATAGAGACAGTCCTCAGAACAAATAGTGAAGTTCTTTTTTTAAAAATTGACATAGGTACGTCACAGAACACGGCCTTCCGAAAAATGTACCAGGAAACGTTATCATTAAAACTCTAGGTATTCATCTAGGTTTTTTTTGTTCCAAAGGCGCAGTCTACACCTATATTTTTTGATCTGATTTGTAGCGTTGACAATAATTTGGTAGGATGACAATATGATAATCATTTTTTTATATTACTTATTACAGACTAAAGTACCTACAGTAATAGACAAGCTGGCATTCAGTTTTATGGCTGTTTCGGACAAAATACTGTCCAAAAATGCAGCATAATTATCACATTAAAAAAGAGAGCATTGTTGCTAGGTTACGTAATGATTGCGAATATAGGGGTTGCCGCAATCACAGAACAAAGTTCAACCCCCAGCCCTTATCTACAGTAGGTTTCCTTTTATTTGAACCCGAGAGCCTGGCACAACAAAGTTATTTCAGGAAGTTATTTCAAAATATTGTTCTTTCTTCCAATGCATTAAGAAAGACAAAGACTTGAGTAACATTACGCAATAATATACAGGAATATTAGGGTTTCAGAAACTTTGTTCTTATTAACGTCAAAATGTATGTTTTGTTTAGGATGTAGAGCAAAGATTCCCAAACTTTTTTTTCTCATAGACGACTTTCAGAATTTTGCTGCTACCGGTGGATCCCCTGACCAAAAAAACATTTTCTGTTTTTGGAAACATTCTACAAGTAAGAGTCACTAAGCTTTTTAAAACATTGATAATGTGTATAAAGCCAACATTTTAGTTCTACACTATCAAAACCAGCTATATCTTCGTGGACCCCCAATTACAAATCGTGAACCCAAATTATTTCGTCACCCCAACGCAGACCCCCTGAACCCTGACGTGGTCCCCTGGGGGTCCACCTGGACAACTAAGGGCACCTGAACGTGTTAAAAAAATGGACAAACATACGCTCGAAAAACCTTCTCGCATAATTGGATAATAAGTAAATAACGCTATCTCAAAAAAGGGACCACAAATTAAAAATTTATGTTTCGCTGGGAATCGCCTTCAAAACATTTCAAACAGCAGTCTACTCGGTTTTGCATAACCATCATAATTTCACTCACAAGCTATTTAAAGTCATAACTTTCAACTTTTAATTTTTGAACGAACTGAACTTTTGAACAGTTAATTTAGAATTTGTATTGAAAGCAAAAAACATTGCGTTTGAGAAGTATTTAGCATCAACGAACTTGTCAACCAAAACATGGCTTAGATTTCGTCAACCAAAAACGTGTATGTCGCTATAATAGACATGGCTGTCCCAGTGAACTGGTTTTGCTGTCTAATTGTGCTGTTAGGCCCTTCAAATAGACGCGGAAACAAAATCTAAACGGATACGTTAGTACTTTGAAGTCAACTTACATCTTACATTGCATTATAACTGACTACATTAAATTTTGCAAACCCGGGTCTAAGTATTGAGCAAAATGTTTGTTTTCCCCGGAGATTTATAATAACTGTGTTACTCAGTGATAACGTAATATTAAAAAAGGAAAATCTAAGTATTTAACTTTATGGTTTTCCCAAAAAAGTCAACATAAAAATGTCCTCGTAATCGCAAATGCTATGACTGTTTTGTCAAATGGTCCCTCGTCTCTAAAAGGTTAAGAACCACTGTTGTAAACAAGTCTAGTTATATAAACTGTTATTCACTGTATGCTGTGTTTGTGTAAAGTCGATGCACTTTATAGACTTCGACTTACTCTGTATCGAAATAGAGGCATTCGTTGTGTTTTTGTAATTACATAACGATTTAGAATAGTTACTGAAATTACAGTTCCTTCTCTATTATATTAAGATCAAAATTAAATAATATCTTCCTATTTTCTCTTTTTATTTACATAATTATATTGTAAAGCAGCTGTCTTCCCAGAGCAGGTAGATAATTGTATTACAACGCCATTATCTTCATAAATTAAAATAATGGAAATAACCACATTTGAGAGCTCAACGAAAAAAACTAATTAGCGCCATCTATTTTTTGTCCCGCAAAACAACGTTAAAAAACAGATTTCCTGTGAAACCGCTGTAATTATTGCGAGCTTAGCCAATCAATACTAATCCTTATAACAATGAAAACGGGTTGTTGTGTTAATCACATCGATCGGCGTGATCCGACGTGGGGTGACACGTGTGGTACAGTCACGTTGCGAGCCACGGGGCACTCACTCGAGCTACGTTGCGCAAACGAATACCGCTGCTGTGACGTAATGACTCGGTAACTGATCCAGGGAAAACATGCCCCGGAATGTATAATATAATTAGGGGTCTATGGCTGTGCTAAGGAGGTAAAGTTAAGGTAGAAGATGGGGAAGCTACTAAAAATTATGCTTATTCGTTCGAACGTTCTTTTATATCTTTCCAAATCTCTTCACGTGGGCATTGACTGGCGTAGGTCGTGGGTGTATCTTTCTTTATGGCTTTTGATGAAGCTTGTTGAACGAGTGAGATTACGTCAGCTTCTTGTTGGAGTTTCCGGGGGTCTGAACTGAGATTATTCAGCTTAATCTGTCCACTCTGTATTTTATTTTAGACTCTCCTGACAACTTATATTTTATAAATTATTTAAATATTTGTACCAAATTATATTTCTTCTCTATATAAACTTGAATATGCCAAATCTCAAACTCGTACGTGAATACATTATTCTTATAAAAGAGGCGGGAAACACGCAAAGACGCGAAAGGTTGGTATTCGCGTCTATGTACGCTATACCTCACATTTGGCTATTCATTTATTACTGGCTAAGACTAGAATTTTAGTTGACAGATGTATACTTTTGTTGCATTGGGGGCCCTAAACCCTTAAAACAGGGCTGCAGGGCATCCTTATACAACAATGTTAACACGTGAATTATAACGTAACTTGGGAATGTAACTATAACGGACACCCATCAAATAAACGAGTATTTTATCACTGAGTTATAAATACGTAGTATCTTGTAAATGTCTATTTATATTTTCGGCGTTTATTTATAACCTTGAATTAATTGATTTTTATTTACGTCAACAGTTGTTTATGTACTTATAACGGTTTTGTGTAGCGATTGTGTCAAACTTGTAATCATGAATAGAAAAACCAAAAGACGACTGATAAAATTTAGAGGGGATTTAATGTTCATAAACATAGATTAATAACCTCTAATTAGCTTTAATTCAATTTAATCCTAATTTGAAAAGCTAATTACGTATTAGATACTAATTATTACTTGCTACGGTGAAGGAATACATCGTAAGGAAACCTGCACACCTGAGAGCTCTCCATAAAGTTCTCAAAGGTGTTTGAAGTCTGCCAATCCGCACTAGGCCAGCGTGGTGGACTATGGCCTATACCCTCACACAAGAAGAGACCCGTGGGATAGTTATGGGTTGTGATGATGAAATTAATCCTAGGATAAGTTAATTATTAATTAATCTGTAGAAGTCTTATTGTAGTATCAAAAGGTCTTTTGAAGAAGTAGCAAAATTTATAAAAATCCTATTCTCAATTATATTGAAAGAATCGAGAATTTTTCTCTTTACGATAAAATTACCTACATTTATTGTGCAAAAGCCGAATGTAGTCGAATAGGCATGATATTTGTCATACTATCAGTCTGAGAGGCGTAACCATTGAGATAACAGAAAACCTTGAAACGACCTGGGGGTTTATTGCTGTCTATAAAAAAGCTTTTTTAACGTCTTAAGCCTCACTAGCTATTTCAATTTTATTATAACTAAATGTCAATGACGCTATAGACTGTAGAGCATGCCAAAGAAATTAACATACATACTCGAAAAACATTACCTTACTTCAGGCGGAGTCGGGTAAAAACTAGACAGAGTTGCGAGTTTTAATAATGATCTTGAACCTCAATATCTTTCGAGTTGAAATCGCCTTCAAGTTTCAATGTCACAGATGGCTATTCATAGATAACGTATGATGAATAATCATACTATTCAACACTTTCAGTTTCAGCCACATCGAAAGCAGCTCACGGCATTGTAGTCTTTATTTAGTTGTTATAAGGGTGGTAATGGTGCGATACTTTTCACGTGAATGCGTCTTTTGCTGTCATACGAGGCAATCCTACAAAATCTAACAACAAATTCGAGGGATACAGTTTGCCATTGTAGTTTTGAACCAATCAAATGCATCGAAAATTAAATTACACCACTGGATAGCTAAAGGATAAAAAAAATAATTACAATACGCGAGAATAGTGAAAAATCTCTCTCGGTAGAGGAGGAAGCGCACTTACTTTGACATTAGTTTACGACGTAAATAAATACATGAAGAAGTATATTAAAAATAAAAAAAAACCTGTAACTGTGTATTTTTTGGAGACAAATGTAGACTCACTTCTTGTATTAAATCAATTTATATAAATGCTAAAAATGACAACATTTTTGCGCAAACAAACACACCTCTCTCGAACTACGAGTACGACTGCTCTCATTTCGAATGAATCGCTTTCGTTTTACTATTAAGATAGACAACCTTCACCCCGAAGCCGGGTATTGTAGGATAAGCTTACCCTGCTATCCAGTCTGTTGTCTCTGGACAGCCGCAAGGTCAAAGGACTATGCTACTATGCGCACTTATAAGCATTAAACACGTTCTAATAATGTAGGGTTACTATCACAGAAAATTTCCTTTCCCCCACCAAAATTACCCAAACCATTTGGGCATTAGGAATACAAATGATGCGCCCATTAAAAGGCGTTATTCAGGCCACTTTTTCTTTGTCTCTTTTAAATTGATCGGCTTTACCTGGTTATAAAATCCCGGGTTTTCTCAACGCTTTTTGGAAACCACGCTCGAACACGCCTGGACGATAACGATCTAGGAAAAATTCGGGAAAATTATTAGTGATTGATAAGCATGTCTAAAGACTCCATTACCTACACTCTGTGCTTAGTTCAAATTCGATGTGAAATTATGTTTGCAGGCTTGAGTAATCAATAAATAATTACGGTACTTACTTTCTTTAAACACGTCTTTAGGTAGGTATCTAGTTGTGTGCAGCGTGTATGTAGGTTCCTTCTTATTTCGATAACTTTTAAAAATGTGTGTGGTCTTAATGACAATGGTAGTTACACTGTCAAAGTGTTCAATCTGGTAAAAACATTTGTTGTCTCACTCGCACTAGTGCGGGGGTTGAGCATGAAATATGCCACGATAAAATTATAACTAATAAAAGAATTAAAAAGGATTCTGTTTTATTTAAAATAACAAAGTAGATGTATCTCATTATTAAAATAGTGCTATTTTTGTTACAACATTGTAATTATGAACTAAATACATAGTGTAATTATAGGTTTTACACGTGCTTCACGTAAACGCATAATGTATGTAGGTATGTTAACTATGAGTATACTATAGGTGATCGTTAAACAAACTGAATACGAATGGTAAGACATTACAAATAGGTAGGTGCCTACGACAATCGTGGAATGAATAACATTATAACGTAAAAGAGAAAATTGCGGTCAGCGCGGAACAATATCGTCGAGTTGAGAATTTGACGATGGTTTTATTACAATAAAGTCAGTTTATTTATGCACCCTGAATCTCCTATAATTGAAATAATAAACATAAATGGAATGTAAATATTAAACGCGGATTTAATGAAAAGTAATTTAATATTTGTTCCAAAACAAATTAGATTATTAATTTGTTGCTAAATGCCGAAGAAGTATTTTAAAATATATTGATAACAATTTAGACTTCAAACATTATCGTGATCGAAAGTGTAACGCGTTGAGTCACGTTTTTACTTCACTAACTGATATCTGCCAGTAAACAGCTTGCACATCCGATTATAGCTCTCAAAATTTTCCACTCACCGTACGGCTACTGCACGTGCAACGAGAAATATTGTGGCGTAACTTATTCACATAGCTCAAAGTTTGGATGTATGTTTATTTAGATGTATCGATGTAACATATTAATCGACTTAACTAACAAATTTTAGTTTCTTTCCTGAAATATACCGCCTATCATAAGGGGATAACACTATCTTAAAGAAACCCTTATTATAAACGTTACTGGTGCCAAAATATTTAATAAGAAGACCACAATAACCTCGAATTAGATACTATTATAGGTAATTTGGGTTTAACCCACATATTTACAACTCAATAACTGCGGCTTGCAATAACATGTTCCTCTCCGTACTAATTAATTATCTATCTATCTTCTGTTATTGAATGTAGTAAAAGGTCTTCCATTTTATTTTTTTCTAACTGTCATGGGGTTTATAGGCTCACAGAATTATACTATATTACGAGTAGGATCTATTTTCTAGAAACATGCAAAATATTTCCTGAAGTAATTGATACTAATGACGAATAAGGCAAGTGTAGGCTATGCTTGTTTATATGTCATTCAGGCGACAAGAATGCCTTGATATTAGCATCGACATCGACTGCCGGCTGTGGACAACTATGTGTGTGTAACGACGTCGCCGAGGTGTACTATCACGCACACATCAACTGTCAGGTCGGTGTGCGCCGGTCACGTTTCACGCGGCGTGTGGAGGCCGCGGCCGGCGCGTGCAGCCCCCGCGCCCCTTCACCGAACCGCGAGTCACGTGTTTCGCGCCCGACGATTCTATTTTCACCTCGCGCTTTTGCTATAAATCACTCCGTATTTCGATATCGAATACGAATTCTTTGAACGATATTTAACCCTTTCCCGTTCATGATATGTTGACAATGCTATTGTTACGCAATAATTACTAAAATTATGTCAAGTAAAACCTTTTATGGGCTTTTTTTGGATTTTTTTCTACATTTATAAAAGGTCTAGTAACATTTTTTTAACATTACTATTGTGATTGATTACAAATATGTACAAGCCACTCATATTTAGTTATTTTTTTCCGCTTGGTAAGAGAATTGAATTCCACCAATGATATTATAAAATACCCATTGCTTCGAGTAGTAACCTTCCTTGAGCACGAGCAAGAGGATGACGGGACTATTCGATATAACTTTTACAATTTATAGTACCTAGACTTAATATTTGATATATTTACACATAATTAATTTTAATAGCAGTTGCTATTATATTATTTTTAATGACTGCAAAATAGTAGTAATGTGTAGACTAAAATGAAAAAATTACCTATATAGGTAAACAGTGTGGATAAATCTGACATTGTCTACGTTTGCATGTTGCGGAAGGTCAGGCTAGCTAGATGACGCGATAACTGCACTAGCTCTCTATTCATCTATTTTAAACCTACACTACTCCTACGTGTACCAAAACAATGCAAACAGCTCGGTACTTAGATAACTGTTATCGAATAAGGAATAAGAAAAACTTCAAAAATGTATGTTTCTTTACAACCTATAAAGTATATCTAATTTATGGTTGTAGAATTTCCGGGAGCTTAATTTTAGTAGGAAGCTAATTAATATTCTCTCGCTATTTAATCACTATTCTGAGAATAGTATAACTATACTTATGGCATCATCAGATCGATTGTTCAATACAAAGCTTCATGTCGATTTGAACAAGGTACCACCCTAGATTACTTAATTTCTTTAATTTCATATATTCATTTGGTAGTTTAAATGAAATAAAAATTTAAAAATGTTTAATATGAAAGACTTTTAAACTTCATAATTTTGTAAGATTAGAAAATAATATCTCAAGACTCTACAGAATATGTGGGTTGATTACATTTGTGTTAGGTATTTGTGGCAAAGAATTAGGACGAAAATGCATCTTGGTATTTATTTACCATGATTATTGTAAGTATATATGCATAGTAGATATCTATAGGGCCTTAACTCGTAAAAGATTTTTAATATTTAAAAAAAAATGTACCAATACGACCTAGGTACAAGGACGAGAACGAGAAATATCCTCAAAAAATTTACAGGTATCTTTTGAATTAACTACCATTAGGTTACCAGGTATTCATAAGAGTTTACATCAGTAAAATTAAAAATAAATGAGTACCACTTTATCGAGTTCCCATAGAAATACAATTTAGGTCCTTTGAAAATAGTGACGTGCAAATCGTGTTTTTACATCGATGTTCTTAATTTAAAAATTTACCTGTTGGAAATAAGATCAATAAAAACAAAAAAAAAATAATATAAGACAAAAGTCAAAGATTAACAAAAAAAATAAAGTAATTTTATCTCACTTGTCATATTTAACGGCATGTCCGTTTTCCTCCCAATAGTGACGTGTTTCCATTTCAATATCTATCACTATCACCACTAAAACAAAATAGTATCACTGTTCAGCACTATCACGTATATAACTGATTCTTTAACTTTGTCACATGGTTCCCGTGTCGGGCACAGCACTAGCACAAGGATCACTTAAGTAATATTCTCGCAAGTCATTTTCAAGAGGTGATAATTTGTTGTTATCGTGTTAACCCGCGTATAGGTCGAAGTTTCACCAACGTTGCCGTCGTGACGCGTTCGATGCGATTCTGAGGCCGCGAGTAACTAAAACAGCGGACTGAGTACTGACTGTGCGCGGAACGCCGGCCGGCTTACACAAGTCATGTGACTACCCCATCAAAATATGGCACGGGCGTCGCAATGTGCACACTTCGAGGGCTACCACAGCGGATTATTTGCAATTTCAATTCCATCATCCCTATCATGTCTTATGCAATATAAACACAGGAAAAGATTAAGAAGATGAGAGTTTTTAAATCTCTATAAAATTTGCCAATTTATACTTGACCAGCTGTAAGCTGGACAATTATACCCCTTATTGTAAGAGTAGATTCAAGTTTAACAGTAGTTTACTTGACTTAATTGTCATGATGTTTATGAATCCATGGATCAAGTCTTTCAGTGCAATCTGACAACTATCCAAAGTCCCATGTATTATGAGAAAAGTAGACAAACGAGCAAGCTGACTGCAGCTGGTCGTCGCCACCCTTTTGAAAATTGAGACTTACATCGAACACGTTTAGAAAATCAGTCAACTTAGTGTCGCGATCCTGAGAGTCTCGTATGGCTTGCATTCTTATTTTTTATATACCATATAATAAAAAGATAACATTGAAACAGCCCACTCAGAACTGATTGTACAATCAGGTGTCTATTAGGATAGTTATGCAACAGAATTAATAGAACAAGGGCTTTACGCAACAACCTACGCCTACGAAAGTCGCCAGCGTCACGTACACTCCAACCTTAACCTTAAATACGTGTCATGTTTTACTTCTATTCTACCATACCTATTTTATTTTATTTCCGCCTAACATATTTGCATTCCTATTGGAGATCAATTATCGCCACGTTTCTATTCCACTTCACAAATAAATAAAAAATAATTGTAGCTTTTTTTAGTAAGTAAAAACCGAAAAAACGGTGGAACGGAATTTAAAAATTCTGGACTAGCTAATGATTCAGTGAAACACGATGAATCAGTTAAATATTAGACCGATAAAGCTCATGAAATGCAATAACCACTTGTGAGACGTTTATAGAATAAAATAAGGTAAAGGATAATAACTGCTGGATCTCTTTGTTGTATAGTTAATAATAAAGGCGAATAAACTTGCACAAGCAGCAGTACAACCTTTAAAGCTAAAAAAAATTTAAAATAGGGAATACTAAAACTAAAAATGTATTCCTGAGAATCGAAGACGAGACCTTTTTGTCAGCACCAACGTCAGCGGCAGCGGCATTATGAACTTAGTTAAGGGGTCACCTAGAAAATCAACAGCTTTTTAAATCTGTAATCGACAGCCCTTATATTCGCACATTGCGCGACTCGTGTCTTGTGTTTGCCCTAATAATGTGCATTCCCAACGTCACACCTAAATGTACGTCTTCGTTTCTTCGGAACTTTGGTCTACAACAGGTGCGTAAAAGTGATAAGACCTCACGAGTGTGTAGGTATAGTGTGTATTTTGGATACTAATTTATTACGACGTGTATTTTAAAACAGTCCTATCAATATCTTTTCCAAGTAAAGTCTTAACGTACCACATGCTTATTTTGACGTGTGATTTGCTATCACGATTCAGCTGAAAATAATATTATTAAACACTAGAAGCCCGAACAGCATGACGCTCCACGTTGGAAGATGTACAGAATAACTTACGACAGAGTTTCCAAATATTTAAGACGATACACGTGGATAAATGTTAACTTGTGCTTGTACATAAATATTATAACATTAAATAACGCTTGGTTTGCAAAATTATTTTTATACCAATAGTTTTTTTATGTATTTTACAAATTATTTTAACCCGTTATTTTAACGGCCAATATTTTTTATACCTCGTGATTTTCTAATGTTATTGAAATTCTTGCAATTTACATACAACAAATCAATAAACTAATGTAAATAAAACCACAAACCACTTAAAGTACGGCATTAATTTTCTACGTAAACAAAAACCAATATTTAAAAACTACAGCTTTAGTACATTAGTAAATAAATCTAAAACAGCAAAATTCAGCATAACTGAATTCTGTTATGCCGTAAGCTGCAAACAAAGGATAATTAAACTATCGATAACAAGCGTCTATCGCGTCACTAACCTGTGGCAACCACGCTCGGCCGCACGTGACTCGGTT
>LGAG01000319.1:789670-805069 GCA_001278395.1 Lerema accius | reverse complement strand
ATCAATACACTTTTGCGAAAAATAATACTAGTAATTTACTAAACTTTAGATGTTATTTTTAAGTCTTCTAATTAAGAAAACTGAATTGTAAGCAATTAATTGTATATGGTTACTTCACTAACCATTTACCAAAATATGAAAATTATTTTAATATAATATAGTGCTATCAAACAAAAAGGCAGATTAATTGAGAAGTGGTATTTAGTCTCATATATGCGACGTTCGCGGAATGAGCTCAAAAAAATTTGTCGCAAAAATGCGACCGTCGCGGTTAAAAGGTTAAGGTTACTTTTTAGACGAAGTACAGCCATGAGCATAAATAATAATTAAATATTATTATGTACATTTCTCAGATATCTACAGAAAACCAACTTCACATATTTACGCCCGTGACTGTACATATTCGCTCGTATAAAGCTCGTAAGTGAGTAATAAATACCAAGGGCGGTGTCAGATTAGCGTTTTTAAGCGCATATAAGTTCGTTTTTGGAAGCGCATGTAGACGTATACATACGAGCGTTGACGCGCTTCTAAGTTCGTATCAATGTTGACAGAACTGACAGAACGCCATTACCGGTTCGAGCAAATACGCCCAAATATGACAATGACAGTTTACGCGTTCCCAGTTTTTTGAAGCACATATCATAGCGCGGGTGTACGCTCGTATGCTGAAAGGACCGTATACGCGCAGAAAAATACGCTAGTCTGGAAATCACACTAAATACTGGGCGTGGTTTGGCGTGCGGTACGAGGAAGCGCGGAGAAGGTACTGCATTGTTAGTTACCAGTCTGATGGTGGTCTTGAGTTGCTGGCAGCCCTTCATCATTTCCTTCTCGAACTCCTGGAAGGAGAGCCGCCAGCAACGGTTGCGAGTCCGCTCGTCCGCCATACACTTGTTAGGTTTCGGCACCACCAACCACTCGCGCACCTGACTGCCTGATATGACTCTGGTAAACAAACAACTTTATTAGTAGTAGTAGTTAATAGAACAACGAAATAAAACTAATAATCATTAAAAAAAAAACCCGCCTAAGTCCGAGTCGGACTCGCGCACGATCGTTTCCGTATCTAGAAAAGATAATTAAGTTTGTTGTATCTTATTAATATTAAGCAAAAATACGAGAAACCATGTTTAATGTATAGGGATCCCCCTTAATATTTTTATTTTTTTAGTATTTGTTGTTATAGCGGCTTCGGAAATACATAATTTGTGAAAATTTCAGTTTTCTAGCTATCGTGGTTTATGAGATACAGCCTGCTGACAGACAGTTGAGACTTACGACGCAATAAACAACAATGCTAGAACAACCTTCAAAATTGCAATACCTTTAAGATGTGGTACCAACTTCAAAATTGTTTCTCGTGAAATTTAGCGGAAATAATTGTTTTTCGAACGCAATATTTTGGAAGAATAAACAACAATGCTAAAACAACCGCTATCATCTATTACATAACTGTTACGTAACATGATCAGTGTCATCAGAAGATAAGTCATTTATTTAATGCATCATGCTACATTCATAATGTCTTATAATTAAAATACAAGTTTGGGCATGAAGCCTACCAGGGTGTTGCAATCAATCGGTTAAATAGCTAATACATTAAATTACAAACAAAATGCAATTAAAATTAATTAATTTTATTATTAGTGTCAAATTGTCAAAATTATATAACTACATAACTGTTACCTAACTTGATCAGTGTTATCTATTAGATAACTGTTACCTAACTTAATTAAATTATCAGTATGTTAATTTGTTAATGTCAAATTTTATAATCGATATTATTTACACATCATAAAGTTAACTTTCTTAAGTATACATGTTTATTATATTAGTTTTGAAGTGTTTTTTTGATAATGTCATTACATGTCATGTCATTACATAAATCTGAAAAATATGATTGAAAAAAAAACTAAAAAAAAGGTACCTGTATCCCTCCGGCCACCGTGGGGTCATGAACCGTATGACGGGGACCAGGTCGACGTCAAGCTGGAAGTCATCCCCGTCCACTCCTCTCACGTTGAGGGTATACGCGGGACCGGAGGCCTTGTACTTCAGGTCGTACAGCACCCCGTTCACGTCAACCCGCCCGGCCATATCGTTGATGGCCTTCTGCACAATGCTGTGCATCCACTGACGAAATTTATTTTGCAAGAAGTATTTGTCTGCATCGCGCCAGTCTCGCGTCACCTTAAATGTTGTTTTACGTTAGGGTGCGTATATGGTCACAACACGGAAATCTATACTAATAATATAAAGGCACTAATCTCTACTACTAAACCGATTTAAAAATATTTTAGTGTTAGATAGTCCATTTATCGAGGAAGGCTATAGGATATATAACATCACGCTAAGATGAATAGGAGAGGAGCAGCAACAAAAAATATTGCGAAAACGGCAAAATTATGCGGGCGGAGCCGCCGGCGATTGCTATTTTAAAATAATTTTTAAACATACATATTTTTCTTATATAAATACGGATCTCTAATGCTGGCCTTCAACAAGTGGCTGCCGGTAGCTTGAAGTAGTCAGTGTGCGCTACTGTATGAAGCAACTGCTTCAACCTGCTTCATGTCCGGCACTCGACCCGGACGCGACTTCTTGAAGCTACCGACGCCGACTGAAGCAGTCCTGTCTACAAAAAATATTTATACTTTTCAACAAATAGGTACAAGATTTTTACAGAAACGCAATATAGCATAATGAAAACATGAAATTGAAGTATTACTAATATCTTACAAAAAATTGTGAGTTTATTTAGTAAACATTTATTTACATTTAAAATAAAAATTCGATATTCACTTAAAGTTGCTAGTTGCCACAACTTATTTATTATCTTCTGTGATTACTACATCTATAATAATTATTGGCTCAGTAATTATTTCTCTATTTTCTATGTTTATAGAAACGGAGACCCTTTGCCACCGCAAGCATCGCAACGCCAACAATCCTGTTTATACCTGTACCTATACATGTTTCACAACAAGATATCCAAACAATCATTGGTACTTTGCAAAACAAATTAGGCAAATTCCTCATTAAAAGAGCTAAGATTTGGCATAAAAGTGTACCTTATGCCTCGTCTCCCATTCTTTCTGTTTGTCGAGGTTATCAAAGGGTTTGGTGATCTTCATCTTGACGTATCCTGGCTCGTCGTTCTCCAGCATTATACCATTTTCCCCCTCATCATAGTTAATAGGTAGCCGGATCACTATGTCCATATCAAACTCATCCAACTTTGACACCTTGATGCCATCGTATACACTGCCCGCATACATCACCTTAAAAGTTACAACAAGCTTAGTATATGTAGATCTGTTTACTTAAAACTAGGTACTCGCCTTCGCTTCGCTTCGGTAGACCTTCTAATAACATAAGACAATGGTTACCTGAGATAAAAAGTATTCTAGTCAGGCCTATAAGCTTCAAACATGCCGGGTGTCATCTGAATTGGCCTAATTGATCGAGTTTCTCATTCAAGAAAATGGAAATCCCACATTACAATTCCATATCAGTATGTTTAAGAGTAGTTACAAAGCTGTTGGCCAGATAACAAACTAGTAGGTACTGTGACTCACGAAAATGTTAAACATAGTAATTGCATCATATATAACAAAAGTTGGACATAAAAGTATATTTTAATAATAATTGCTATTTGAATCAAGAAAGAAGTCTTTATATTAACTTATGAAATATAAGTGACCTGCCACATTATAGGCAGTCACTGTTTTCTAAAAATAAATAAATAATCATTGTTTGATTTTTATTTCTTTTTTATTGGTACATATTTTAATTCATATCTGGCCCAATTAAGAGTTCCTTAGATTATGGGGCATTATTATTTAAAATATTACATACATGACACAGTAAGAATATTATTATATCTTAGAGAAGGCATAAGCCCAGAAGTTGGACAGATAGAGGATAATGTGTCAGTTATGGGAGAGTTATAGTGATGTCTATCTAAATCCCGCTAGGGTAAATCAGCTACTTTACAAGGGTAACAAAGGATCTAATCAATAAAGTATGGGTAAAATTAGGTTTCCTCATAAGTCACAGAAGTAACAATACTGAAATGTTTAGGAACCACTTATCTATACCTCGTTTTTTTTGTCGTGACATAAAAGGTAAACAATCTTGGCACTACTTTTAATCATTTCATTAATTTAAAAAAATATTTAGAAGTGTAAAGAAATGTATTTTAACATTAAATTATTGTTTATTCTTTAACTTTTTTTAATTTGTGTCTGTCTTATTTTTAAATCGATAATTACAATAAAAAGACACTGTAAGATTGTTTACCTTTTATGTCACGACGAAAAAAAATGAGTTATAAATGTATCTTGCATACCTGAGAAGCATATTGACTGAAATAATTGCATTGCTCTCCCATTTTCTGCTTGACTTGCTCAAACACACTCTTGAACACCTCTTGAGCCTTTTTCAGGTCATTGTCCTTCAGAGCAACAAATTGTTTGAACACTTCCGCCAGGTACACATCTAGGTTTTTCAATTTACCAGACATGTTATCCTGAAAGAAAGGTATATTGCTTTTTATTCAAATTCATAGTTGAAAATCAGACTAAGATTATGTAGACTCAGTCTTTAGAACATAAAACTGAAGTCATTTTTTTTCTTCTCAATAAATTAATATTATGTCATTAAGCATGGATTGCCAAGCAATGTACCGGCTAACATTAACATTTGCCATTAATGCTGTTTTTTTTACTATGCTTTTTGTTTGGTTGATATGTTGTATGCATTTTGTTCAAAATAAGTAATCAGATCTGTTCTATCAACTTACAATTGTGATTTACATTAAACAATGAATAATTATGTACTCAGCTGTCTTTATTGATATCTATCAATAATTCAGCTTTCAAATTACATAAAAAGTATATAATCGACAAGAAAAAAAATACAAAGAACACAAGTTTAGTACTCTCTATGTTTATTATTATGAATAAAAAACTTACAGTGAAATAGAGTTTCAAAAAAACAAACAGGGTTCATTTAATGACTATCTTTAGACAGATCTACAGTGAACAAGTCCACTCTTATAGATAATAATTTAATCAATATTTTATCAGTTTAATTGCTTTAGAAGTCATACCTATGGATGAATTATTAGCTAACACTAATGAAGTTAGGGAAATTTTAAAATTATGTTTGTAGACATAATTCTCAGATTGTATTTATTAGGTACATGATACCAATACAGTTATATGAGATGAACTTACTTACTAAACACTTTTTTAAGTGCCCTCCATATTATTAAGTAGAAAAACAACTCTTTTACAAAGTTTTTTTCAAGTCTCCCGGTTTACTTCTAGCGTTGTCGGTCAGTTAGTAACAGCATTTAGAACAATTTTTTCTATCGGTTCTGATTTAGACTCGCAAATTATTTTTAGAAATTGTACCTTTTGCACATTTAATATAGCATTTAGAATCATTACCTTGGTTTTGATACTTTTGATTTACTTCTCAACTCCTTATTTTCTTTTTAGTAACACAATAAAATTGTTACACTTGCACGTGTGTTCACTAAAAAAGCCACGCACTGCCCTTCTCGCCGACCAATAAAAGCGTAAGGAATTGTTTTTACATTTCGATCCGGTAAACGAAACCGAGACATAAATGGATTTAGGAAATCCCAGTCAAAAACAAAACAAAGTTTTGTTTATCAATTGAAACTTACAACCACAGATAATTTTGTCCAATCAAAACCATCAACCAGAGACTAAATATAAACCATGTCTTTGTTTTGAGATAACGAATTAGGGTTGCGCACACTTGTCAGCGGAAACACATCTTGTATATTTGCCACGGCATTCATTTGCAAAAAAAAATTTGAAGGTGGTATTATTACTCTTATATGAAACTTGTCTTTTATTACAACAAAACATACATTAACAGCATCACATTTCCTGTACTGAAAATTTCCTTTTTCAAGTTGCTGCAGTGAGACTTCGTTTTTTAGAAATGTTTAGTTATGTGTTCTCTCAATAAATAATATATACATGTAAGTCACTGAATGTAAGTATTATAATGAACTGAAGCGGCAGAAATTGTTTCATAATTTTATTGCATTTTAATCTCAACTGCTGCGCCATTTAGGTACTAGACCTGGTACCAATGGTAAATTTGAACCATCCCGGAATTCAAAATTAAACCAAAACACTCTCACAATTTGAAGAATCTCATCAACTCAGGAGATGTGACACCACACCACTTGTCAATGTAAAGCACAGACATATAAATAAGAATTAACATGTCTGTGATGTAAAGAGTAGAAGTAGTACCTACTGGTTATGATTAGTGTTACTGGTTATGTTTAGTTGGTGAATTATGGAAAGTTAATATTTTTGTTTTCTATTAGATAGTATATAAACATGCTGTGAATAAAACCTGAAGATTTTTTGTAAATGTAGTTTAAGTGTTTGCATAGGTATTATCTTTCGCATAAAAATGGCAGTAATACTTTCGTATAGAGCAGATACATTACTCTGTTAAGTACAAGTTCTCTATAACATTATATTACTCTATTACAATTGTCTATACTTGGGAAATCTCTTAAATATTACAAGGCCAACTTGATTTAATGATATCATTGGGGATTTCCATAAATGTTATTGCCAGTAAAATAAAAACATGAATGTATAACTGTACTTTTGTTTTAATATACAAGTTATTTGGATTTTATTGCGCACATAATTTGTCAAATATTAATGTGGGCTGGAATCTTGACCTGATTAAGTGACAAATCCCTGAAACTACAGTTTTAAGATTAGGTTTAAAACTATCAATTTAATAATATGGTAACTTTGTAACAGGGGAAATTACAGAACATAGCCAACATGACATACTAAAGCAAATCAACCAGATCTATTAATTATACCTACATTATGTTGTATGTATAAAGTAACCCTCCTGGTGCATTTGCTGCGCGAGTATTTTAGTTGTAACTTTCATCAGTTCGCCACGTTTCTCCACTCAACCCTCAATATCAAGTAAGTGTATTAATCTTCTTAAGAACTACTAATTACTTAAGAATTCGTTAATATTGTTTCTTATAAAAAATATTATACCGTATATTAAGCCTAAGAATATTTTTTATCTGGCTCTATTATACTTATATTTTATTTTCCTACGACATAATAAAGTAAAACCTACTTAAATGCCAAAAGTTACATAGATATTCACGTTGAGTTCTATAGATTTATCCGTGTTGAGGGGATTGTATAGAATAGGTTGCGATGCGCTAATATGTGACGGCGGACATTTTGAATTCTTAATACCTACAATAAGTGGACTAAAAATGTGTAATGTCTTTCGAATTTCAGTTTAGAAGGGATTAAGAAGGGGGTTAAATTAAAATACTATGTTTTTCAACCATTATAAGACACATAGAGATATAAGCTAAAAACGATATAATTATTATATTTTTTCTTTTGTATAAACAAAGTAAACTTTTATCTATCATACATTAGACGACGCCCGCGGCTTCGCCCGCGGAAGAGTAGGTGAAAAAATATTGGATTTATCCCAAAGGAACCTATAATCGGGATGAAATCTGTCCTATTTTCTATTCCTGCATGCAAATTCTCTGTGTGCCAAGTTTCAGCTTAATCCGTTCAACGGTTAACGCGTAAAGGACTTACAAACATCCAAATATCCAAACATATTTACAAACTGTTCCATTTTTAATATTAGTTATAAATATTAAATACCCATGAACAGTTGCCATTGTAGATTTCAGTTCTCGAATAAAACTTGTGTAAATCCCGGATATTCACAAATAATGTTAAAAAATATCTCTGTCATAGGTCTTCTGAAGCCTAAAGTGATTAAATGTGCTGGCCGTTTGTTTTAAACTTTTAATACTTATTGCTGATTTGTTTTAATTTCACGGAAATTTACTCGACACTACTAAATATTTCACTATAATCTTGCTCTGTACACACTGGGTTATTAGTCTAGAAAACTGTACCGGTAAACAAGGAAAAGAAACTGGTTTCATCTCTGCACAAGGTTGCACTCTTGTAGACCAAAACGTTTAATCTTTAATGTCTGTTTTACAGACTAACAATGAATAACTCAAAGAAGAAAATAGAGCCGCGAGGTGAGAGTAACAACTCGAGTGAGGAGGGGCCATCGTGGTGGTCCATTGGTTTGGGGTTGGCAGCAGGTGTCGCCACTGTCGCTGGCGGCATTTACATGATCAACAAGCTGTCAGAGGATCAGCAACAAGAGACAACACTAGAAGGAACCAGCGAAGACTTGCATTACCAATCTTGGAGCGACATTGTCGTCGAAGACCTTTCGGAGTAAGACTTAATCTACTTTCTTCTGCTGCAGATTTTGTGGCTTATCTCGGGTAGCATAAATGAAAATGCAAGAATATGTACGACAAGTAGTACCTACTTGTAATGTAGAAAATAAAACAAAACACGCAGCAACACGGCTTTTGGCACAGAGACATCTGTGGTTTGACTAATGGGTTATGGTCAAATTTACTCGTTTCAATTAGTTCAAAATGTTAATTATTGTACAATTCCATTGATTTTTAAGACTTTATCACGTCAAAAATGTATTTTTGACTTTAATCCCATTAACGGCTGAGCAGACCTAGAGCATACTCTACCACGCTGCTCCAGTGCGGATTGGCGGAGGGGTTAGTGGCCAACACAAGTGTCGGAAATTTTTATGCCATCCAAAGGCCTCAAACATAGCTGACGATTGTCATCTAACGGGAACAACCGGGACTGACGGTCTAACGTGTCCGCCGAGGCACTGAAACGTTCAAGATATATTTGCCACTAGCGGTCACCCATCCCCTTATCGACCGCGCCCGTAGTTGCTTAACTTTGTCGATCGCTTAGGAGGACCCCTCTTATTTATGTATTTTGTATTACAGTGTAGTGTCCGGCCTGACTATATCTGCCTCGTCTTCGGTGAGCAACCTCAACTCCTTATTAAACGACATCCACGTGAGGTACATCGCGATTAAGAAAGAAGAGTTTTCTCGTCGTTACAACGTGTTCACGAATGTCTTCAAGAAGATGCACTACACAATGAAGGCAGTCGATTCCTACTATAAACAGTATTCTAGCCGGGTTAGTACAGTATTAACAGTATCTTGTAAATCTATCATTAGTCATTCCGCCAGTGTGTTACTAAAGGAACAATTCTTGGGCGCCGTTAATTTTGCCTTTTATTGTGAGAGTTCACATTTATACAAGAAAAAAAATATTAATAAAAAAAAGAAAGTCGATATGTAATTGTCTTTTGATGATCGGTGCAATTAATCATAAGGACGCTTAATAGGAGAATGTTAACTCTTACAAAATAGGCTTTCATGAATATCTTATAAGAAAAGATTGTTTTGTTGGTAAATCTAGATAATTATTATAAATGTTCGTAAATCTAAATAATTATAGATAGTAAATATTTATGTTCTGGTTCAGATTGTACTTCAATCCCGTGCGCAAAGGATTGACAGATCACTGCGCGTGATGTCATATCGGCATCGGAAATCCTTTGCGCACGGGATTGAAGTACAATTCATTATGCGAACTATTTACTTATATTAAAAGCTCTATTGAGCTCATTCTAACTGTCCTTTCATTTGTTTTAGGTGATATATAGACCGGAGGATTCGAAGGTATACATCGTGATTCGCTTGCCCGTCAACATCCACGAAAACCTGGATCCTGAGGAAAGCGACATTGTAATCGAACCGAAACACGCCAGTTTCGTACAGCTCCGCGCCGGCCGTCACTACGAAAATATTATATCAGGACACCGCCAAGATGGTCAAGTTAACAGGACGGCAGTCAAATGGCTCGACGACAAACATTACATTCTCAGCTCCAAATTTATTTCCTGGATGCAAAGCGTCATCGATCGAGCGCTCCACAAACTCGACAAAAGCGTTACTATCGACGGAATCGAATACAAATTGACTACGTCGTTTAAGCAGGGCTCTTACACGCTTTGGATAACGAATAATTTCGGGTTCAGATTTGAATTGGTTTTGGTCCCCGCATTGAAGTTTCCCGAGGATCGCTGGCTCGGTAGAAGTAAGGCGTACCGGGACATTCCTTCGGACTGCAATGTGGACTATTGGATGGTGATTCCGAAGCCCAACAAGTTTGGAGCTAACAGCCATGACGAGGACCGCTCTTGGCATGTAGACTTGCACGAGCAAGAGAAGAAGTTCATTCATAATTCGTTCCATCTACGCCAGGGCATGCGCTTAGTGAGTACCTAAGACATCAATAAACCGTAATATAAAATTATAATTAAAAAAAATTAAACCAATTTCAAAAACAGTAACTGAAAAGTAGGTACGAAATAACAGATTAGGGACATAGAATTTCTTTTGAGGTCGGTGTGGTTTTACCTAAAGCAATTTGAGTTTCTTTTTAAATGTTATGATGCTATAATAATATACAATATAGAGGGGGAATCGAACAACGCTTTACGTAACATTATTTTTGAGTACTAAAAATCTAGGGAAAACAATTCTCGTAAATCGGGAAACTGGTAACTTCTTAGGTATAAAAGGTCATTTTGTGTTACGTAACGTTTATGGGTCGGAAATATAAAAAAAATGTGTTACGTAATACTTGAACACTCCCTTTGATGGAGCTCTCTGGGCTGCTGTTATAAAGACTGAGTTATAAATTAATGGTTCAAGCAACTTTGTTCGTGTCGATAACATACATAACGAACACCTATTCTTTTACAGCTAAAGAAATTACGCGACACGCAGCAAATGCACCACATTGAGGACTATCATATCGAGACGTTCTTTTTGTGGAAATGCGAGAACTTCCAGAAATCTTTCTGGCAGCGCGACGTGGCCACCGTGTTCAAAGTGATGTTGCAGGAGTTTTACGAGTCTCTAGAGGAAGAAAAGATCAGCTTCTTTTGGAAGAGGTCTCACAATCTAATCGAGAAGGTTCCAGGGCATATTTTGAAGGGATACGCGAATAAATTATCCACGTTATCCAGGGGCTTGGAGGTGGATAGTAACTACATGTTGGCTGCAGAGTATCTTCTCACTGAGACGGAGTACGCCCAATATAAAGGCCAGTTGAACAGGACCCAGGATAGTTCCATGTATCCTATGTGTTACAGCAAATCTGCATTCTAAAGCTATTTCACATACATAGTTATTTGTGTAAGAAATAAGTAAACAAGTAATAATAAACGCTAACACACTCATACCCCCGCAGTAGGATTCCGTGTCGTGGGTGGCATGGACAACACAACACATAAGTAACACCCATGACACGAGTAGTGACACATAAGTAACAAACATTTATCTGTCACTTAAATATCTGCCCCGGCCGGGAATCGAACCCGGGACCCTTCGCTTCGCTGGCAGGATCACTACCAACCATTCTACGGGGTCATCAAATACTTACATTTTATACGTATTAACTTTAATTACGTGTGAGTTTCACTATTAACACTAAAACATATTTGTAATCAACATTTTATTACTAACAGTTTTGGGTTTATGACCTAGTTAATTGTGTTTACCTAAATGAAATGATTTTATTCTTTACACTGTAATGTAATTTTTAATCACTGCATAATGTATTAGTTTGTAATTTGCAATATTGCATGCATAATATTATTTTTCTTTTTTATATTTTAATTTTTTTATGTAATTTGTGTTGAGATAATAAAAACTCTCATGTTTAATTGTTTGTTTACTTTAATCCATATCTTTATTCAGATTATAATAATTTGAACCACAATAGTTTCAAAGTAGGTAATCTGCAAAACTTTATTTTTTATTATTGTTTACAATTCAATTTAATTTCGTTGACATTTAAAAAAGTTTCAATCAGTGTCACAATCCGAAATGTCTATTTATTGAGTAAACCGTCTATGTTTAATATTTCCTTATATCTACTATATTTTATTGTATTAGTACGTTATTTTCTAGTTTTCCGGATTACCATGTACGTCTGGTATGAATCATTATAATTTAGTTATTAAATGTCCTTTATAAATAAATAATCTATCATCAATTATAGAGGTAATGTTTGTGACTTTGTGCGTATGAAAATCTTCGAAACTCATATCCGATTTAAATAAGTCTTTCACTAAAATATTACAACGATTTTTTATCAAGTAACATTTTAATTATGCCCAAGCGGCTAAGCATGGACGCTAATCAGCAATTGAATTCTGTTTGTCTAGTATCTAATTCTATACATAATTTAAGAGGTACTTACTATAACTAAGTACCCACTTAAATAAGTCCTAATAACAACCACTCATATACATCAATATTATAAATACATAATTGCGATATTACATGTCAGTAAAGGGAGAATTATATTCCCTAGTTATTTTAGTAATAAAAAATAATGTTACACAACGCGTTGTTCGGCCTTCTTCCCCCCATAACGCACCATAACATTTTGCAATACCCTTTCCCCAAATAGCGTTACGTAACACTACAAAGTCAAACATTTGTAATGGTACAGGAATTGCTCTCGAATTTTCTACTGTATTATTAAACTAGTTGACTTCCGCGTCAAAAGGTATTAAATTAGTTGACTTCCGCGTCAAAAGGTATTAAATAGTTGACTTCCGCGTCAAAAGGTATTAAACTAGTTGACTTCCGCGTCAGAGTGCGGCGAACAAGATGAGTAGCAACGACGGCATCGTGCCGATAGTGGCCGGAGTGGTGCTGGGAGCTGGTCTCCTGTTCGCCATCTACACGCTGTTCCTCTCAGGACCTCGCTGTGGCAAGGAGGTGGACTTCTACGGCCCTTGTGCCTGCTCCTGTGAACCGAACGCCAAGATTAAGGTACCTAGTTTGGCATTTGCTAAACTTAATTAATTTAATAATTTATAATTAATTGTCTGCGATTGTAGGCAGCGAGAAAGTCCTATAATAAATTTAAAAAACGGTATGACGGTCACCGAGTGTTACCACGATATATAGACCATAGTAATACTCCGTACAACGCACACACAGACTGTTCACGCGGATTTCGGTTCCAGCCTCTAGCTACGAGTAAATCCTTTTTCCTTTGGACGTTCACGCCAAACGCTATCTCAAATGTATGGGAATGACATTAACGACGCCTTTTGTTCCACGCCTAATGTAATTCCCATACATTTTTAGATAGAGTTAGGCGTGAGCGTTGGAAGAAAAGAGCATTTGGATATAGGCTCTGTTCGGAAGTGTTTTAGAAAACAAAATCGTAAAAATGAGTATTGCGTCAGGAGTAGGTATCAGAAACGAAGTACATTCATGAGTTAAATTACTGTTAGTCTGTCTCTCTATTGTAGTATTACTTAGCGTTACTCTTCTAGGGCGCAGACAGACGCAACAAGCAGGTATAATCTAGCAATGACTAGATCAGAAACGCATTTTTTTCAGCGGCACTCGGCAGCTAAAAATAAACTCTAAGACCATTATTTTGTTGTCTTTACAGTGCAAGATTCATGATCACAGAAGAAAACATCCGAGTAAGTAATAGGGAAGAAATCAACACATTTCCAATAATCATTTGCGCTTCGGAGATTAATGAACAGACGACACAAATGACGTCAGTGTAAAGAGATGATAAGATGGTATGGGAGAACTATCTCTCTTTCTATTTTTCCATAGGACCTACTCTTATAGGATCAAGGAAAAATATTTTAACGGACGAGAAGAGATTCAATTCTAGGACTGCCATCACGTAGATATGTTTAAAACCCTGCAAATGTATTCGGATACCTACTTAACCAAAATCTGATGGATGGCAACCCTAAACCATAATCAAAGGTCATGAAATGAGAATGTACAAGCGTGCAGGATAGAAGTTAAGTTGTTTGTTTGTTCAAGATAGCCCAAGTCTTGTGTATCATAGTTTTATTTACGTGCGTTATTATTTTTTGGTATTATTGTATTAAGTATTATAGTTACTTAATGTTAACAAAAATGTCATAATTTAATAGAAATGTAATTTCATTAACGCAGTTATACCTACTATACTATATTAAATATTAAAAATATATAGTTATCTATCTACTTGTTTAATTGTTTTGTGTGGCTATTTTTTAATCTTTATTTTTTTCAAGCAGTTTTATCACTGAGTGACTATGTCAATCCCGTAATTACACAAAATTAATTACAATTACATACATGGAAGAAAGAACTATAGTACCCGACAGGTTGAGATGGCAATTTTCTAGTGATACGGCATCACTTTCTATAAGTATACCTTATACCTCGTTTTTTTCGTCGTGATATAAAAGGTAAACAATCTTGGCACTACTTTTAATTATTTCATTACTTTAAAAAAATATTTAGATTTATTTTAAGATTAAAATATTGTTTAAATTAAATTATTGTTTCTTTATTCTTTTTAATTTGTGTCTGTCTTATTTTTAAATCGATAATTTCATAAAAAGGAACTGTAATATTGTTTACCTTTTATAACACGACGAAAAAAACGAGGTAGGTATAGGTCTATATCGAAAAATTTTCCACGCAAAAATTAAGAGTAGATAACATTATTTAATAAGGTTTATTATAAGTAAAATGAAAAAGAAACAGATATATTAGAGAAATTAGTGACGGAGATTCAGTAAAAATATTTAATTATTGAGTTTTCGTTCAATGTCACAATTTTTTATTACTTTTCTGGCTAGTTCTCGTTCTTGAAAATGAATTATTGTTTTTTTTTGTTTTAATCCGAGACTAGTGTTACAGATATTAAAAAAAATATGGATATTAGGTAGGACTGGCTGGTAACAGTGGTTATTTCTTTTAAACATTCTATTGTTTTGGAGCTGTCAGATTTAAAAGTTGATGAACGAAATAGAGTAAAGTAATGTATTTAAAAGTGGATAATTCAAGTGTTTATTGAAGGGGACATATTTTATTACAATCCTGGCGCAGTGTAATATTTCAGAAGTGGTATGAAACAGCAAAACATATATTTTTTTTCGGCTACGCCCACAAATATATGAAATACAAGGTAATGTAATTTGTCATGTATATTGATTAATTTGATAACATAAAATTTTTATACGGCTTTTAAATTATACATCATTAAAGTTAATTTACAATAAAATAGAGATAAATAGAAATGAGAGTGTATATTATATTCATCATTATTTTGTTACGACGACCAGTATAGTGTAATGTGTTAAAATTTGGTCAGGTAATAAATATACCTAAGTGTCGAATGTTTGAACTGTTATCCTGCCTTTAATTACTATAAACATAAATAATTCAGCTTTTACAAATCATGTTCATCTCATTTTCAGTTACATAAAAATCTCCCTCCTTTTTCCTACCACAGACTATCCATTATGTTTTCCCGCCAAAAATCAAAACTTAAAACAGACTGCCAGCATCACGATATC
>LGAG01000319.1:772359-787913 GCA_001278395.1 Lerema accius | reverse complement strand
ACCATCTTTTATGTATATAAAAAGTAAATAAGGACTGATGACGTAATCACATTCTATTATGTTTATAAAAAGTAAATAAGTACTGCTGACGTAATCACCATCTATTATCAACATCAAAATTAGGTACCTACTTAGAGTTGAAGTTTAATTCTAATATTTATATTAAATGAACGCCCGAAGGATTTCCTTTGCCTCGTTTTCAATATTTTGATAGACGTACTTATGTGACAATGTTTACTCTTTGTATTATAAACGTCAAAGTAACGTCCGAGAAATATCATGGATGGGAATTATTCGTTATAATTTTATTTTTCTGCACGCGTTAACCATGCTCTCGTGGTATGAATGACAATTATCTTTATTATTCTTTGAAAGAGCTAGATATTGACGTAGTTTCAAAGATAGTGTCCATAGTAATGAGGAATAATCTAAGAGTAATCATTATTAGGTTATCGAAAAGTTGGATCTGAGATTAATTTTAATTTGTATTCTTGGTTTAGGTTCTTTGTATACTTGTATTGTCCCACGATACAGGGAATTATAGGGGAATACAATAGAATTTTCAGGCTAAAAGAGTAGTTTTTGTTAACAACTTTTGCGACAATACATATACCGCTTTGCATAATTGTTTAGTTTTCATCAACATAGAATTCCAAATCATCCCAAGGGATACAATTGGGATAACATAATATCCAATACTCTTCCAACAGATCAGAACTACGAATTCGCTAAACTTCTACTAAATTAGTTGAGTACAAGCGTGTAAAGGTAACAGATAGACGTTCAGCTACGCTATCAATACCTTGGTCTATCGTTCGTCGACTGCCTTATGCAGTCGCTCCTGGCTGCTTGAAGCAGTCGAAGTGCGCGATTGAATGAACCGATTGTTTCGAGCTGTTCGAATCTCCCATCCGCTTCAATGTACTCAGGCCAAATGCTTTCAACTGCCCACCTTTTTTTCGTGTATAATACTAATGTTAGTTCGTACTAATATGGATTATAAAGCATGTTGTTGATTAGAGCGTGGTGAGATGAGCAGTCGCGACAGTCTCGTGCCGATAGTGGCCGGCGTGTTGCTGGGCGCTGGTCTGTTGTTCGCCGTCTACAAGGTGCTGGCGGGGCGCGGGAAGTGCGAATACATAAAGTTTGGGGAACCTTTCAAGTGCACTTGCAAGATCGGCGGCAGGAATACTGTTCGTATATTGCTTTAAAAATTAGTTTTCCACCTGGTGGGTTATAATTCTGACTTGTGTGAATGTTCTTCTGTTTATTACTTTTGAGCTATCTAACTTTTTTATACATACTAAATAAGTTAATGTTTAAGTGGAAAAACGCATTAACTTAAGAAAGCCTATTCGCTTATGACTTGAAGACACCTACATCATACTCGAAGGGAAGTATAGACGCGGTCAATTTATTCCATTTCTTCAAGGTACGCATAAAGTAGATGACGAAGCGAAGCGCGTAGAATAGCTCCTAATAATAGCATAAGAATAAGATGAATACTTGTAGCAAAGCAGGTTCAAGATTCTCACTAAAACATTTCATTGCAGTGTCAAATTCATAGTAAAAAAAAATATTAACAGAAGCATTTACCGTGCAAGAAGGAAAAAGTCGTTTACATTGGAAACTGTCTTCGAAAATACTTCGGAAACATGGAACTCCCGCAGGAGTTACATAATAATTAGCGTTGGGACAGAAAATACCTTGAACACAAAATGTTTACAACACAGCGTTAACAATGTGTGATTGGTAAGATGTTCCAGCATGACATAAATATATTGATCCTGTCATCTGTCGGTTTGTACCTTAAAATAACGATCATTATATCAATTTACGAGATTTATTTAACATATTCTTCGGAATCTTCTCGGAATTTTGTCAAGAGCTATTGCAAAGTATACCTATTCACTTAAGTCGTATTTTATAGAAGGCTAAATGATCAAGGTAGATTATTGATTGATATGTCCCAGAAACATAAAAAGATATTCTGAGACCATTTCTTATCTTTACAGTGCAAATACATGAACACAAAAGAAAACATCCATAAGGAAACTATTTTCAATAACTGGATGCGATTCGGAGATTAATGACCAATTACAGAAAAGAAAAAACGTCAATTTATAGAGTCAAATAGGTTGATAAAGATGATTGTCTCTCCTATTCTCTATTTCCATAGGATACTGACTGTAGGATAAAGGAAAAATATAACGGAAAAGAAAAGATTGAATTTATATGGCTGCCATGACATTATGGGCAAAATGTAGGTATTTGAAATTTTTTTGAATAAAATCTATTTTCTTCCTGTTATTAAGCGTTTAATAACAATGTCATTCACCGGGCAAAAAAAGTTGGAAGGATGGCAGCCCTATAGGTACCTACATAAAGGTCATGAAATGAGAACTTTGAATACAGATTAAGTGATGTTTGTTTGTTCGAGATAGCCCAAGTTTTGAAAATTCAAAATAATTTATTAATTTCATGTTAACATAATACGGAACACTTATGCGCGTCAGCTTTTTTCTATTCACTCCAGGATCGTAATGGTGCATTGATATGGAAGAGAAGAAATTGTGTAATATAATTTTATTTATGTACGTTAATATTATTTAGTATTGTTTTTAATAGGTATTATAGTAATTAAATGTTGATAAAAATATCATTACTTGATAGAAATGTAATTTCTTTAACTCGTTTGTAACTTCTACATCATATAAAATATTAAAGAAATATATAGTTACTTACTTGTTTTATTGTCGTGTGTGGAGTTTTTTTAGTCATCAATGAAGGACTTTATAAATTGCACCGATATCCAGGGTCTATAAAATCTGTGTATTACTAGTTTACATTTACTTTATATTGGTTACATAGATTACCATATAAAATTATACTTATAGGATTCATTTTCACCAACATAACGCCGAAGGGGAAAAACGGAAAATGCAATTTGTAAATTAAAATCGAAATGATTTTCACAAATTATCAACCTTTAATCTGTGGACCTTCCCTTTTGTCAAAAAATCTAGGAACACTTTGGTAGGTAACTGGTATACAATATATTGATAGAGATAAAAAGAGCTTCATTCAAATGACTAGGTTATTTTTGTGGGGGCATGTTGCGTTCTGTTTCTGAGATATTCACGTCGGCATAACTTAGCCTACCCTTCAAAATTCCATCCATGCTTTCCACTATTGCCAGTATAAATAAATTCTAGATCAGGTACGCTAAATCGGTATAAAAAAGTTTGCGGCCAGTTTCAGCGTGCTAAAAAAAAGAAATGACAAAAAAGGCCTGTGAATGACAATGTTTACTCTTTGTATTACAAACGTCAAAGTAACGTCAGAGAAGGACCATGGATGCAAACTGTTCGTTTTAATTTTATTCTGCTATAGACGGTGGCCATGCTTTCGTGGTGTGAATGAAAATGACTGCCATCATTCTTTGAAAGCGTTAAAAATATCTACATAGTTTTATTGTAAGTACCTACAATAATGAGGAATACTAGGGTAATCATTATTACCTACGTTGTCGACACGTTGCGTCTGAGATTACTAATTTATATTTGTGTTTGGTCTGGCTGGGTTGCCTATTTGTGTTGTCCATAGCCGCCGAAATATAGTGAATCCTGTATGTTTATTGTAACAACCTTTGAGACACTAAATATCGTATTACTTTGAATAATCGTTTGACAAACACATAACGACAAAATCATACCAGGGGATCGTAGGACTGACATAAAATGAAGGCCAAACTTTGTTAGATCGCTCAAGCAGTCTCAAGCAAGTCTCAAGTATGAAAAAGTACCTAACAGTCAGACAGACAATGTTAAGGTAGACATAGATGAATCGCTTGAAACAATCTCTGTTGGTGGCATAAAGCAGTCAATGAACGCGATTGTATGAACCGACTATTTCACGCTCCTTGTGAATGTCGAACTCAAAGACTACCTACTATGAACTGCTCTTAACTACTTGAATCTAGTTCCGCCGATTGCTTTACCCTGCTTGTGTATGGCCAACTTTTGACATTTTTATTAGAGTAATATTGAGTAATACGTACATTGAATTAGAGTGTGGTGAGATGAGCAGTCGCGACGGCATCGTACCGATAGTGGCCGGCGTAGTGCTGGGAGCTGGTCTCCTGTTCGCCTTCTACCAGCTGTTCCTGGCCAAAGGGCGGCCCATTATAGAGGAACCTTTCAAGTGCAGTTGCGAGGGAGAGGGCAAGACTGTCGTTCGTATATCGTTTTTTAAATTACTTTTCTACCTGTTGAATTAATGTTCTGTAACTTTTGATACATAAGATAAATTGACAATTAAGGAGATTTGTGCAATGGTTGTAAGCTTTAAATTGAATGTAGCAAAAAAGTTTCAAGCATCTAAAAAATTTTTAATATTTTCATTACAGTGCCAACTACATGGTGCACCAAAATGTTGACAGAAGCATTTACAATACACAAAAGAAGAAAACAGAGGTTTTCTTATCAATTTGGAAACATGAAGCACACGCAAGAGTGTAATTTCAATAGCAATGTAGCAGAAAATATCTTCATTGCAAAATGTTTACTGCAGTAAGTTTTGTCCAGAATTTCATAAGAAAATTGATCATGCTGTATGTCAGTTTGTATAATGTAAACTTAATGTAACAATAATAATGTTACATTGTAATAATAATAATCCCTTGATTTAACTTTTTTTTAATCCCCTAGGGGGGTCAGAACCCATTTTCTCCAGTGAACACCTACTACGTAATTCTCCTTTTCGTTCAGCTGCAGCTTCTAAAGGCCACTCTAAAAACATATTTTATCTTTTCAGTGCAAAATTCATGAACACAGAAGGGACCATCCAAGTGGGAAATAGGGAAAAAGAATAACACATTTCCAATAATCGGTTATGGTTCGGAGATTAATGAGCAGACGACACAAAATGCGTCAATTTATAGAAATGACAAGATGCTATGGAGGAACTATGTCCCCTCTTGTGTTTCCATGGGTCACTCTTCTATAGGATCGAGGAAAAAATAAATGCAGAGGACAAAATATTAAACTTGCAGGGTTGCCATCACGTAAATTGCAAGGCCCGCAAATGTTTTTAGACATTTGGGCAAAATCTGGGTTCTTCTAAAATATTTCGCTTGAGAAAAAAAAGTTTAATTATTATATGATTCACCGGACAGCAAAATTTTAATAGATGGCAGCCCTATATAAAATTGAAGGTCATGAAATCGGAATGTAGAAGCGTACTTTGGATAGAAGTTAAGTTATGTTTATTTGTTCGAGATAGCTCTCGTCTTGTATGTCATAATTTAATTGTGTGTTATTATTATTATTTATTTGATATTGTAGTTAGTAGTTACTTAATGTTGATATAAATATCATAACGATAGAAATGTAATGTAATTTTCTCATTTGTACCTACTACATAATAATAAAAAATATATAGTTATTTTCTTGTTTTATTATCCTCCTTGGTTCTAAAGTAAACAGATAGTTATGGGAACGTTCAAGTATTATGTAACGCAATTTAAAGATTTTTGAACCCCCCTTTCCCCCCATGTAACGTGCCGTAACATTTATCTATACCCTGCCTTCCCCTCCGTAAAAGTTACGTAACACACAAATGACCATTTTTATCTAAAAATGTTGCCATTTTGTAGAGTTAGAATTATATTTCCTAGTCTTTCCCTCTCCCACCAAGATAATGAATCATAACATTTTACCTCTTCCTCTTTAATTACTTTACGTAATACTTGAACGGCCCCTGTATAGGATTAATTATCACCAACATAACGATAACTCTAAAGGATAAATAACATTGATTGCCTTACACAGACGTACAGTCACGTCCATAAATATCTGACTCCCCCTGAAAACCAACTTCCCGGTGTCCATGTATTAATGGGATGACACTGTAATATTATTATGCAATGAAGCTGATCTGATGATGGAAATCGAAGGTGGCCATAGGAACTCCAAAGTAAACAACGCAGCCTCCTCGAAATTGGACTCGTTTGATTCGTTGTGGCAAGGATTATTTTAAAATTTTGATGGTTACCAACATTGTTAATATTTTGAGGAATTAAAATAACGTTCTAATAAAAATAACTATTATTTTCATTGAACAGATAAAAAATAACACTATGTTGTTTTTCCTTTGCCTTGAATACTTAATAATGAACTTTACAATGAATGTCAGTGTTTACTCTCTGTATTACAATGTCAAAGGTCAAAGCAACGAATGTCTAGTGAAGCACCATGGATGGAGACTGTTGGTTTTAATTTTATTTTGCTGCGGGCGGTGACCATGCTCTCGTGGTATGAATGACAATTATTTTAACTATTCCCTAAAATAGCTAAAATATCTAAGTAGGGACTTATTTTATGTACCTACAATAATAAAGGTAATTGTTGTCAGATAAATACACCAAGACAACTTATTTGACCAAAAGTTGGATCTGAGCCTATTTTAAATTTGTGTTCTAGTTCTAGGTGTCTGTTCTGTCTTTTTGTGTTGTCACACATGTGTGACACATGGAACTTTAGTGAGAGGATGAGGCTTATATTCTTTAAATATACAACAGAAAAGGTTTGAAGAGAGATTCTATTTGAACAACTCTCGCAAAATTCATCAGGCACTATAGGTCAAAGTTATTCCAGAGGATCGTGCAGTCAGACACTCCACTGGCCATAGAAGAATCGCTTGAAGCAGTCGCTGTGAGCTCGAAGCAGTGTATCGCTTGCTTCAAGCGTGTTTGTTGATTAAACCGCACGCAAATGCTTGAAAGACGCTGCCGATTGCTTTAAGTTGCTCATTTACGGCCAGATTTTGTTTTATAACATTAGTGTAAATTGGTGAACACGTTGTTGATGTATAGAGCGTGGTGAGATGAGCAATCGCGACAGTCTCGTGCCGATAGTGGCCGGCGTGTTGTTGGGCGCTGGTCTGTTGATCGCCGTCTATAAGCTCGTCCTGGCAGGCCGCGGGCAGAAGTTCGAAAACCAACAGATAGGGGCGCCTTTCAAATGTACTTGCAAGTCCGGCAGCAAGAATATCGTGCGTATATATTTTTTTCTTTTTAATTCTGGTGTTATGATTTTTTCCTGTATGTTCTGAACTAACAATTTGAAAGTGAGGTATCGTTATGAAAACGTCTTAGAAATTGATGAAAACTGGCGGCATTCTCGAAGAAATGTAACGTTCCGCGTGCAAGCGAGAGCGCAATACATTTATCTTTCTTCTCGTACCTACGTGAGAATGGTAGGTACGGCATTACCTACGTCTCCCGTGAGTTCGAACTCTTTGAACGCAGATAGAATGCTTTACATGTGTTTTGCACTAAAAGAATTTACTCAAATAGGGGGTAGAATAAGCATTGGCTCTTTTAGTGTAAATGCACCCAAAGATTTTCGAACACTTCTTGTAGTAAGGACCTTTTAAAGAACTTGACAGGTGGGTGATGCGTAGGTATACATCAGTGTTACCTACCATAAAACTGGTCTTCTAGCAAAGACTACCTGGCCGGGTACCACATTATTTTTTAGTTGCCAACGGGCCTGTGATCACTTTAATGCCAAGTGGCTCATCTGTTGTTACAAAGGTAAGGCTCTCAAAACTTTATTATAATTTCAGTGCCAAATTCATGGTTCACCGACAAAATGTTAACAGATGCATTTATAGTGCATAAAAGAAGAAAACAGACGTTTCATCTGTCACCTCCAAACATGATTGTCAAAATGTGCGTCAAATTTATAAATACTTCGGAAACATGAAGCACCCACAAGAGTCACTTACATAGCAATGGAACAGAAAATACCTTAAACACAAAACGTTAACTGCAGAATACAATGTTTCCTCCGATTACTAAATAACAATGTGTGATTGGTAAGTTCGTATAATGTTATCTACATAAATATTAAAGGTCTTGACTAATTTGAGGTGGGTTATTGTTAATATACCTTTGAATTAATTATGGCAATCCTGCTTAACTTAATTGCGAAGTCCAGAGGCTATAAGAAAGTTTGTAAAAACAATATTGTTTAACCTACAACGCAGGAATATATTCGTCTAAAGTTCACTATGTGGGTTAAGTCTCTTATGAGGACATGGAGTTATCTTAGACTACATCGCTCCGTTCACTTACGAGTACTATCAGGTAGATCGGTCACTTGGTAATTGCACTTTCGCCACGTGGTAGAATAGGCAGATACAAGCACCTACTATAGATTCATCAGCGATTAGGAATGACGGGTGCTGTAGTTTGCATTGACTTAAATCCGAATAGTAAGGCTATCAGTTACTTTTTAATAGTACCACCATTCGCGGCAGAGATCATCGTGACGAAACTAAAGTAGGACTAGGTGGGTCAGTGCGTCGGTTAGTAGATCCTAATAGTTTATAGGTGTTACTGAGAATATTAGCTGTCATTAATTATGTAGCTACGGGACCTTGTGAGTTACACTGTTAGTACACTTTTAGTCCAGTTAGTAATCGTCAGTATTTTCCAGCGCTGAAGAATTAGAAAGACGAGAAAAGGCCAATGCCGAAGAATTGGCGAATGCAATGGATGCCTTGCGCAGGCAGTCCAGCGGCCCAGGAATCTTCGGCAGGTTATTAGGATTCTTCACCGGAGGCGGCGGCGGTGGAGGAGGAGGAGGAGGCATCTTCGGCTGGCTTCCGTTTCTCGGAGGAGCCGCCTTCCTAATGTGGCTGCTGGGGTACTTGGTCAAGAACTTCGGCGGCAGCTTTAACTTCTCAAAGGATAAGAAAATAGATCCATGTGAAGGGAAACTTGAACCTAATCAGATACCCGTAAGTTTTTTAGCCGTTACTTATTTTTATGAAGGTTAGAAGAGTAGAGAAATCTGAGGGAAGTCTTTCAGTTTCTTCTTGATAAAGGTTTGTGAGTGCTCGCAGTCCAACAGATGGGTTGGTCCTGGGTGATCGACGAAGTTAACTAACTGAGAGTACCTTTAGTCTCAACGATTCTTGAGTATTTCCTTGTTTCGGGAGCCAAGTTGTCGGCCCTGGTTATCGTTTCGCCATGTCGGCCATCCAGTGTGTATAAAAACTTCAAAGACTTGCGACGGCAACTATGCCTCCACTGATCTGGATTGGAGCAGCGTGGTGGTATGTTCAAAGCCTGCTCAATTAAGTAAACCACCCTATTCAATAGATTCAGTACTTTCAGTCAGTATCGACACAGGCTATGCTGTGATGTGTTATTTAAAATGTGGTTTCATAATTTTCGTATACATGTATTTTTCATAGTTACCTACAATATGTAATTTCTACATGACTTTGCAATGGCATTTTAGAGCTTACGAACACAACCAAAATTAGGTATTTCATCCTCCCTGTTCCATACTTTTTACTAATGTAAGTGTATCTTTGATACCTATGAATAAATGATTTTGAATTTGAATAATAAGAAGATCCTTACGTTATTTTACACAAATCAATTAAAATAAGATCTTTATAATTTCTTTAACAAAATGGAGATAATATAATTGTTGTGTATTTTATAGCGTGTTGTATTGTTTCAGCCGCCACCACAACAAACCCACCAGTTTACACCCTGTAAATGTGAAAGATAGATGAAATAAACATGTACAATAATTAATAACGTTGTTTCATTCATTATGTACCTACTCGTATAATCCATAATGTTAAATTAATTATTGTAGATTTTCTTACGATTTGGTATAGGGTCACCGAAACCTCCTGACAAAAATTTCTTAATATCATTTTAAAATAGTGAAAACGATGATAACGATTGGTCCAAGCACAAGTAAGAATGAAACCTTGCGTAGGAGTCGAATTCCGAACCATATAGGGTACGAGAATCATTTAGAATGTGTCCTTTGGTAAAAGAAAAACAGCATTGAAACAAAATATATTTAATACCACCTTTCATTTTTACAAATTATCTTCGCAACTGCCTCCATCGGCTGTGAATAACTATTTCAAAACCGGGTAAATGTATGTAAACACACAACCGTTGTAACAAAATGCTCTAAGTAAACGTTAGTGCCTTAAAACAAGGAACGTTAGGATCTATATCGTACAAGACAACTTATTTTGATATAAGGACACACACGAGCGGAGTTTGAGACTAAAACTAGTTTATGCTGGTGTTTTCTCAGCGATTCATATGAAATAATGTCTAATATAAATATAATTTACATCGATTAAGAAGATAAATTTGGATTCTAAAATAAAATAAGTAATCTCTAAAAAATAATTTACAAAAAAAACACCTATATTTATCAACAAAGGCCTCCTGTCCAAACCGCTCGTGTAATGCTAGATAAATCTAGAAATATTACAAAAATAACTAGACCTAAATGTTCTGTAATTGATATGCTTGACGCGGTGTAATTTTGCTCGAAATTAAACGGGCGCCAGACAGAAAAAAAGTCTTTCAAGCGCGCACCGTTACATTTAATTTTGAGAAAGTTACACCCTTCCTTGCGATCTTAATTTATGCAAATGTCGCTTTCAGCAACAAAATAAATGTACATAAAATTATTTTTTAATTTTAAATTATTGCTCATTAACACGAATAATATTTTGTTACTAGTAACACCGTTTCGAGATGGCGACATTTACACAAACCGTCGCGCTCTCCCTCTAGCGGCGTTGCTGACAGTCCCCCGTATATTGCACATTATCTACATTATGGTTTATCGTATCAACAGGTACATCTGGCAAATATATTATTACTTCTAAATTATTTAATTTAACTCTTAAATTATACAAACACCTCGACGGAACTCGATCGAGTCTGGTCAAAGTATTTCTACGGCTGCCTGTAAACGCGACATATTCGTAACCGAATAAAGTATAAGACACATGAATTGGACGTCCACACGCTTGCTAAATCGACTGATTATTATTTATAAAATAGGAATCGAGCCTCTTCGGCCGCAGTTCTTGTACAACAAATGAGATTTAGTGGCAACAAATTTTCCAAATTAGGATTAACAATTATTTTCAGTAACAGATACAGTATGAAGGAATCAATAAGAATATGTAAAAAATACATATATGATTGAATATTTAACTATTAATTCGTAACTCCTGAATAACATAAAACAGGGCATCAGTCAAACTTACACATAGACGGTTAATGGGCAACATTATAAATAATATTTATGGTACTCTATACTTTGTGGATCGTCCTTGGCTATGGTTATTGCGTTTGTGATCACATTCGAAGCGACTGACTCCACAAGTTTTCAAGAAAATATTTTATACCACGTTAGTCGCTCGTTATCCAACGTAAAGTTTTCTAACGTTGGCCAAAATTTAACGTTGAATGGATTACTTGTAAAAAGTGATAAATTTAGTAATAGCTGCCTTTGACAAAGAACAATAACCACAAATGAAAATTGCTAGCAAAGGACGATAAAACCTGACACATTACTACGCGATGTAGTTTACTCTGTACAAAGAATTGGTATCATTTCATTATTAAGACGAAGAAACATTCTTTCTGACGTTAAATATTAAGTAGATATATTAAGCACGGACCGCAGTAACAATAATATAACATGAAAACGGAGAAATATCTGCAGATAAGATAATACCACCAAATGAAGAATAATCAGAGAGTCATGAAGTGGCATATACTTGGTTAGATATTTAAATTCTCGGCATAATAAGGTGAAGTTAAATGTAAAGGGCAACGTAATTAATTAATACGTGAAGTGTAAGTCTTACTTTATGTCCTAACCTTACAATAGTCATACAAACACGAGCTATGTAAAACCTAACAGTTACTTATTGTTAATTTTCAGCGATAGTTTATTGTCCGGCGAGGAAAGTTATCATAAATATTACTTAAAGTCGTTCCTTCATTCATTTGGCATCAATTAGTTTTTAAATATTCAAACTGGATACAATTTAAGACACTCTAAAATACAAAAATACTGGTGGTGTAAGTTTGGGGAGAAATGCATTACTTTTTTTCGTTATCTTTCGTTAGGAATATTCGTAGGCATTACGTAAATTGTCAACGTAGCCATAATAAAATAGTTGAATGTGGAAATTTGCGACACACATAAGCTATTTGCACATTACACCAATTCTGCTTCAATTCGATGCAGAGTATGGAAATAATGACTTTTAGATGATCTTGCTTTCGATTGAAGTTTTAAATTTCACCTAATGTAAACTTCGAATTTAGGAAAAGTTTAACCGCAAGAATTATAAGATAAAGTTTAAATTGAAAGTCGAGTTGGTGTAATGTGACAAACTTTAAACCAAACGTGTTCTTGTCCAATAAGGAACAAAATCTCACACTTTTAAAATAGTAAGTAATAATATCAAATGCTCGAAGCTTTAAGTATGGAGATAGAAAAAAAATGTCATTGAGAAATCGAAAAGCCACTACGGTACATACACTACACAATACGGTGACATTTGGACGGACAAATAATTGCTCAAACATTCGACACGAACCAGCGACTGTGAACTGCTGCGGGGACTGTTGTGTATGGGAGGAGGGGTCTACGTGACTGGTTCGTTGGTTATAGGACAATACAATCTGAATACAATACACTTCAGTACCGACGATACCTTGATTTAGATACAGAATTACAGACTGACATTCAACATCAAACATGTATTTTAATTATACAACTATATGTATTGGCAGTATAAGAAAAATGCGATTTTAAATTATATTGATATTCCAAAAAATATATAATTGGACACACATTACAATTCTTGCGATTGTTTTAATTTTAATGTGAAATCTTTGTATTTTACACACAATGGACATTATACGAACAAAACAATACAATTGTTCCATGTTCCGACACCAACATTTTGAAAAAATATAAATATACGATGTGCAATGGAAGAATAACTGTCTTAAGTTACACAACTTAAGTTTTAAGATGGATACTTTTCTGTAAATAATATTACTTTTATTATATTTTTGGCACTGGTTTTATTGTTATTTTGAATACGATAATATTCTCGCAGTTCGTAAATATGTAATATTCATCACATCAAACTATAAATGGATATTTCGGCTTCAGCTAAATTATAGTAAAAATACAGTATATACAACATCAATACCCTGATGATAATTTATCCGTCGTCTAAATTAAACCCCTTCGAATATATAATTATATTTCTATCGCATAAACATTACAACCCTATTTACAAAAATATTTATCATTCAATATTTAATTTATTTTAATATTGGTTACTTTGACGAGGCGGAAATAGGTGATACAATGAAAAATTTACATTGCCGAATGTATTTTATTTTATTGATTGTATTGTTAATTTGATTGCACCGTAACAGTTGTATTTATTGATAAAGTTAAATGTTTTAAAAAATACAAACTTACAGTACATTTGCATGCGGCATCTGCGATCTAAATATATATTTTGCTCGTCACAATAGCCGATACTATGTAAAGTCACATCGATTTATTGCAGTTCTACTGCAGATACAAACAAAATGAATGGACTTAATTGATTTGAGTCGAGTTTAGTTGGAAAATGTTTTTTGTTTTTATTAGATTCGATTACAACTAGTCCTTTATTTAGGTCTGTCAGGAAACTTTTATTTCAACCCGCCTACCTACTATTCAAATTAGAAATTTAATTTAAATTTTTCATTTATTTATCTGGTTCCGAAGTATTATATTTTGTAATTTAGGAGATTTCGTTTTATATTTGTCTATTTGGATTTCGTTTTATATCGAGAACAAAGATGTCCTTATAAGTTGAAAAACGTCGCCGGGTTGAGCTGAGTTGGTTGCAGAATGTATTTTTACATAAAAATGTATTTCCAACTGTATTTTAATCATAATATAATTTTCTAATACATTATCCCGTACAGATTAACCTAAATAATTTGACTAGGTACACCTCAACTATTTTCATTCGGTATTAATTTAAAAGTATTAAAAGTTATGAATGAATTAAAGTGCTAACTACATATGTGACGGATTCGTTGACGCTTTCGACACACAGCACGCAATTAGTCTTTAATATTATATATCGAATATAATATTAATTATATTTTAAATTGGACAATGTCCCGTCATAATTATTTTACAACTCATCAGTTACTACGGACCGACATGAGGTAAGAAAGGGAAAAATGCTGTACATATTTGATGATTAACAATTATTATCGATAATTTATTCACTAAATACAACGTAAGATTGTATAGTAACGCGATAATCAGTACACAGTACAATGTCGCCACTTTTGTTACAAAAATAACTTTTGTAGCGCTAAAGTACTTCACCTCCCGACTTGGCAAGTTATATTATAATACTGTATAAATTATAAATATTAACCGAATCGAATTAAACTTAGAATTTAATATTTACACAACCGACACCGTGGTCTATCGATATCGACACTTAAGAGCAATTTTACCGATATTTATAGTTGCCCAACCTCACGTAACATTTTCACATTGGGAGCATTCAAATATTAGATAAGCACTATGTATATCATTATTATAATTTTTATATTAACACGTGAAATGATCGGGTTTAAGTATAATTTATATTTAAACATAATTAGTTATGAAAATTTCGGTTATAGATATGGTCACAACTTTCATCAATTATTTTTATCTGCTTTTAAATACGTAAAACAAATAACAAATTAATCTTCTCTTTGCTTATATAATATTTGACAAGCCCCATAGACACTGTTTTATAATACGATTTATTTGTCTACACGATAAAATTTGGTTGTTTCATCCGAAATGAAATGCAAATTTGTATCGTGTACAATACTGTACATCGAGTAGCTGCTCGCCGATACTTTGTGTACAAAAACATCAGTTCGATTGAGACATTTTGACGAGGAACATGCATATGAAATGTATGTAAAAAGGTATAATTTAGATTAGTATATCTTGGTTTTATATTATTATTAATACACTATAATATGTATGGCAAATGACAGTATGACTGAAGAATTGAATACGAATTTTTTTTTTAATATTATGCATGTTTCCCAGTAAAAAATAAAACCATTGATTTTCTATTATTGTCAATAACTGAAGAAGGTTTTTGTCCACATATATTTGTCTTGAAACGTTATCGTTATTTTATATGGTTCGTGAGCCTGAGATCCGTTGTTAACATAAGAGTCAAGTGATTTTAATGACGATCCTAGAAAATAACGATACGACCGAGTGGAATGAACCTCTACAGTTACAACTTCGATTAGCGTGGTCGTTCTCAATAATCGATCTATCCATGATCTTAAGTAATTTAGTAGACAAAGTGAGTTAAGTACACAAACTATCTGACCTGCGGATTACGCATAGATAGAATATTGAAAACGGTCGGATACAATCAACTGATGCTCGCAGCTACTAGTACGACTTTTTAGGGCAGTATTACTTGTAAGTACTTCGATGATACATTTTATATCAACTGATACTTACGGCCACTTCCTTGCAACTTCCTTTTCGTAGCATACTACTTTCCCACCGCAGTAGTTTCCTGCTACGCCACCTACGACGCTACGCCAACTACACGTGCTACGCGGCCTACGCCTTCTT
>LGAG01000319.1:723998-754002 GCA_001278395.1 Lerema accius | reverse complement strand
CAACAAACTGTATGATGGTACAAAATAGGACATTATTATGTCCTATTAAATTTATTTTAAAAGAACTGTACAATCAAAGGCAAACTACTTAACTCCAGTTCTAACTCAAGCATACTTTTTTCTTATATACCTACTAGGATTGACCTATGTCAAACATAATAGATTCTCAGCTTACGTCAAAAGTTATTCCTGATAGCCTAAAACGACCTAAACATAAGGCAGATTCTACACTATAGTTAAAACTTCTTCAATATAGCTCAGCTTGCAATGAGATCCCGGGATTTATTCACAATTGAATTGACCTTCCCCCGGGCACTGCATAAACCCAGGATCTCATAAACTTTGCCAGGGAAGGATCAACTTCATCCAACTACATAAACGCCGAAATAAATTTCATCTAGGGTACAGTCGCCAGCGAAATTTACATAATTATCTGGCGCCGCCCCGACGCCGCTCCACACTGTAATAAGGCTTCTTTTGACCCTAAACTATCGCGTTCAGCGATATCTAACCTTTTGTGATCCTTTACATCTTATTGCCACCTTGGCGATACATTATTATTTTGGAATAAATTTTGGTATTGTTGCTGTACGTGAGAAATATTTTTCGGAAATAAACTTAGGTACCTATCTACTTAATATTTTTCACTTACTAATCCTAGAGAATTATTGCAATAATCTTGATTGTGACAGTCTTTCGAACAGTCAAATCTAAGTCAAAATTGGTTTATAGTTTTTGCGTTGTATTATCTTTCGAATAGACGAAAACAGAGCAAAATTTAAAATTAACATATCAGAGTTACGATTAAGACACATCTTTCTATCACGGGTAAATTCTTGTTCTTAAATAAAAAATAAAAAAATAACGGCAGCCAATAATTGTGCCGTTTTACCACAACAATCAGAATAAATAACGCAAGATAATATTTGGTTGTAAAATATAACACAAAAACATCCTTTTTAATATCCTCATTATTTTAATAATGTCAATCAACTGTCTTCAAGTTGACAACCAGTGCCTTCTAAGTAACTGTAGTGCAGACCGAATACAGAATACTGATCGAATCTTGCATTTTGAGTCGCTGAGAAATCGCACACTATGATTTGGGTCACCAGTCTCCATGACAACCGTACCAGTCCTCAACGACTGGTAACGTGAACAGGTCAACGGTTAAATATTATGATAGGTATATTTAAATAATGTTTTGTTTAATAGTGTTTTATGTCATTTCGACACATATAATAGCAGAGCCCGAGCCGAGAGTTTAGCTCTAGAAGACAACTATGTTTTTCAACTGTATGTATATAACTTTAGCACGCTGTAATTTCTTCCATTTCCTTAGCAGGCTCTACAGCACAAACGGACTGACGATATTACATATCATTGCTTTCGTCTCTATTTGGGAGTATCATACAAGTACCTAAGCTAAATATTTTTAAGAGAATATACTTTTAGGAATCGAGTTTTTAGTAATTACTGATACGTCATTATGGATTTATAAGTAACTCAACTGTTTAAATTAATATTGCGAATTATTTTGTAATTAAAATTAACATAAGCAGATTTGCATTAGCATGGATTTAATTGAATAATTAATTATTTATTAAGTAAAATTATATTCCGTAAAATGTCATGAAAAAATAGTTGTGTTGGTCTCTTATAATTAATTCTGAGTATTGTAAATTAAACTTGTTTTTACCGTATGAATTAACGAAATTAATATAAAAATGAAGTAGCAATTATTAAACTTTATGACTTCCCCAGATAATAAAATATGCAAATGTTAATATAACAGTGCAAAAACGTTTTAAATTAAAAATGAAACAGCAATTTACGTACCAATAATATTTTAAGAAGACAATATTAAATACTTAATTAACGTAAGTATAAGTACTATTTCAGCCTTGCTTCTTTCTGGAAAACGTTTATGTAACTTTTATGAACTAGTAATTAAAAGAGCTAACGAGTCAATAGCCGTTTCATCATTTGAACGACACAACAACGATAGAAATCTCTGAAGGCATATTAACGTGAAAATATACTTGAAGGTATCTGTCTCATTTGGCGTCTAACTTGTCACTGCGTCCACGACCTTTTCCTACAAAATTGTAAGAAAAAGGCAATTTAGTTGTTGACAGCCCTACATTAAGTAAAAATGCAAAACCACTGTAAAACTTACACAAAAAACAAAATTAACAGCCTAATGTAACTCACAATCTCGAATCCAAAGAAATGGACATACATATCTCCGTTTCAACGATCGTGGTAAAAGCAAGCTTTCGTGTAAGCAATCTTGGCACTACTTTTAATCAATTTGAAAAAAAAAAAAAAATTTTTTAGAAGTAAATTGAAATTTGTTTTACTATTAAATTATTATTTATTCTTAATTTTTTTTAATTCGTGTCTGTCTTATTTTTAAACCAATAATTAGAATAAAAAGTCACTGTAAGATTGTTTACTTTTTTATCAACATCACTGAAACGGAGTAGCATACGCTCGTAAAGCCTAAACTCCTGGCGCATTCGGTTAAAATCGTTAACCAATTTCGACAAAGTTTGTGACAGGTGACAGTGTCAAAGGTTGACGAGGCACGTGCTGTCGATTGTCACGTGCAGTCACGTTCGATGCCCCCTCCGCAGTCGTGACCGTCGCTCCGACAGCTGTACCTGCTTCACCATCCATCAAAATATAACGACTACCAACAGATCCAATAAAGGCTTTACGATTTTGTAACGTAAGTTTACGTTAATCGTTGGGAATTTTACATCATAAGCTGACTTTAATCTGTAAAGGACAGCTTTTTTAGCTGACGCAGTTGAAATTTAGTCATCTGTTTGGTTAATTATTTTCTTTTCATTCTTTTCTTATAATTTGTTATCTGGTTATTATTACAGATGACCCATAGGTACTACAACTACCCTCAGCTGGCTGAAAATCAGTGGCATTGCCATGGTTACAAACTGAGGAACCTGGGCCGTTTCACGGCTGATGCTGCAGCATAAGGATTTTGGCACTAATTATATTTTGTTTGTTTTTTTAGTTACTTCAGTATGTAACGTAATCGTACATTAGCGTCTATATATCATATATTGGTGTCTTAAATAAAATTGTTTTATTTCTTTCTTTCTTTCATTAGTTGGGAGAGACCGACGAAGGTTCAGCAGATAATATAAAACTGTAATTAACAAAGTTTCACACCTTCACAAACTCTCAGGCATACAAATGCCTCATGTTTTGTTTTATTTCACAGAAGCAAGTGATAATAAATTTCTACAACGTACACAACTTGGGAAAACTAGGCTAGAACAAAGAACTACAAAGCGCGAGTTCACTGATGCTTACTACAAAGAAAATAAATCTTAACATCCTTGAACCACAGTAGTGACATAACTAACAGCTACAAGAATAAAATTCAATGTAAGAGGAAAGAATATACAAAAAGAAAATTCTGAATCTAAATCATTTTTGTATGCACTTTTTATGATTCTGACTATCGTTAGTATTCAATCGAGAAACAAAGTTAAAAACAGTTGCAGAATTTTACTTAACTTGATAATCGGTAATTTATTTTATTAGTGTCTAATAAGCCCCTGCCCCCCTTACTTCCCTTTCCGTCTATGGCGAAGTGATTTATCAGCTATGCGTATAACTTCAGATGTTACCATCAATATATCGTTGAATTTAAAGGCAGTTATTTAAAATGTAGTCAAATTAGCTTTAGACGCTACTTCAGCTGAATCCAAGGCAGTTTTAACTGTTCGAACATTTTATTATCTTGTCGGCTGTTTGTATGATAACGACTAAAATCACGATTATAATTGAGCATTCTGTTGTCACGACAAATATAGTTGGGAGTGACAGAGCGGTGGAATTAATTTAATCGGACTCATTTATCACTTTATCGTTTACGGCAGTGCCACTGATTTGTGTAAAAAATAGCATGGAAATAGTGTATTTAGTTATATTTTCAATGTTTACTGCAAACATATTAATAGAACCAAATGTTACTGTAACAGGCGTGATAGAAAATTCATCAGATAAGAGATCAAGACACGATCAATGAAACCGCGAGGTAACAGCATCGAACAAGATTGCGTGTGATTGACGCTTGATCTCACGTGAATCAATTTTGTTGAATTGTTAATAACAATACTGACTACGTACTTGAGACACATCAAGCAGTGGAATGTTGCAGAAACTTTAAGATCAAATAGGTTCTCTGAAAATCCTCTCTTTTCTGTCAAACATGTTTGAAAATGCGAAGCACTAACTGTCGTAAGAGCTCAAGAAGCTTCTTGTAATCCTTAACATTCTAGACCATTCTGAGCTGTTTGAACGTTCGTTTTAACGAGCATAGTTGGTATTCCCAACGGGCTATTCAAATAAGATCCATCAGTCGGACACTAAGCATAATGAATATCTTGTAATTTCTCAGGCGCTGCGCATTGATGTCCATATACGAACCAAATCTCCTTACGTTTTGCACGCTGCGCTCTTTACCATATACAAACGGAACGGGTCTCGTTGAGGTGGTGCCACATATAGACGTTTCGACCAAAAGTTGCGTTATTTTTTCTAAGTAATTACACGTACTAAATACAACTTTTTCATTTTATCCATGCTTCTTAAAGCTACGACTTCGGGAAGGATTAGGTCAGCCACCAAAAAATGCACCATGTTTTTCACAGCAGCAAATATTGTACAATCATCAAGACCAGCCTAATGCAGCTTCACCTTTATCCGCTACTACCTCGTCTATTAAATCCTTCGAGATTTGATTTCGTGACACATTTGATTAATCGCCCATGTTATGCTTTTTTGCTCGACTCGGAGATAATTCCGAATGCTATGCCATTGCCGAGGTACATTGCCCCTTGAACAAAGCCGATGCGTGCTTCTACTCATGTTAGATCATTGATTTGTTGTCCAACTTCAATATTGAATATGTATCCATCCAAGAACCGTAAATCTGGCTCTGTGTTTACAGTTAATGTTAAATGTTGATCTACGTTGATTGCGTTATGAATTTTGATGCTATGAATCGTCAGACAATAGTTTTATTTAAATCTTTTTTTAATTTAGAACAGTTTTTTCACTTTTTTATCAAAGGGAGTGGTCTGGAATTACTGAGGACTTGTAAAAACTTTTAATGTAAGCTCTACTACGTATGAAAATATTAGTTTAAAATGGTCCAGTAAATCAAAATTTATAGCTGACGATATAATTATGGACTATAGAGATCTGGAAAAAAGGCAAGCCGTAAAGATTACAGCTAATTGTAGTCAATCAAACAATAATTGTTGACCGGCGCTCAGTAGTAGAGTCAACTTGCCATTAAGTAATCTGAATCTGAGCAAACGTATAATTTATATCTTCAAACCGGAGTCTTGCGGGCTACCAGCGGGATGGATGATCGGGACATAAAATAGCACCAAGTAACGGGCATCGGTCGTAAAGATATGCGATAACCCATAAGTACCGACAATCCCACGGCACAACTATTGTGCTCCATCGAGCTTCTCGAGAGGTCATTTTTCATAAGGCTTGTATTTTAGACCGCAAAAAGGACTCGTTCTTCAACAATAAAGTAACGGTAGAGCACCGTTCTATAACGATTAAAGATAAATCAATATTCTCAGTCAACTAGTCGGTAGATAAGGGAATTCCAATGTCAATATCCATTTGTATTACAACTGAGTGTCCTTTGGTAAAGTTATTTGTTTAACCATCTGTCAGAACACGGTGAACTAATGGCAATTCGCGGTCAAATATTTACTTTGAAACGAACGCAAACACTTCATTGATGAAGCTCAGGAAATTTGATAGCCTATTAAATCAAGGCACTATTGAAATTGTTTTTTTTTTTTGGAAATTCTTTTATTTGCGAAAATCCCGCAAACTTTTTATCTGGTTATGGTATTTAGAAAAAACACAATGTTACATCTGGCGCCTAATTATAATAAACACGATCGCACATGCAACTCTAAGGATGGAATGAATCAGAACAGTCACCAAATCAACTTGGTCAGTTGACAAAACTGTTAAACATCTGCTATAAATTACAATCACTTCTAAGATCTACAATCTTAGAAGCTGGTATAAACGTACTGGCATATACAAAGCGTATAAAAGAAGATCACGTTTAAACAAAACGATACCGCAAAGAACTCCTGTTACACATCAAATTCACCTTTACAAGTGTTCTAAAACTAACGTGGCACACTCATCTTACATTTAAAGAACATCCTTCCGCCACTGAGGTGATGCGTCGGATCGACGCGGCATACATCGGCTATTCTCGTGCAGCTAAAAATACTGGCATTCAACATGGCGACGCAGCCGATGCAGTTTTTATGCATCTCGCTAAATATTTCACCGGTGGACACTATACTGTCAAAAAGTTCCTCTTGCTAACTTTGCGTGGGGATGCTGATACGGCGCGATGATGGCATAATGTTGACCGAGTAATAACGCTATATGGGATTCGAAAGTGCAACATTGATTAAGCTGTACATACCTACAACTAATACCTAAAACTAGACGAATGGTTAATATAAAAGGCAAGCGCCACCAATTCCACGAGAAATCTAGTAACTTAAGTGTGGTAAGGTCTGATCAATTTAACTACTCGTGTAATTTCAACAAGCACTTAATATCAAATTAACAAATTATAACAAATCAATCAATAGTTGTATAAGTTCTAAACTAACACCATTTAATAAGACCAAATTATGTTTGATTGGTTATACAATTAATAAATCCGTTACCCTCTTTTAAGTAAACAAAAGGATCGTTAATTGATTTGAGAAAGCGGACTGACTTACGTTAATTACCTGAAATATTTCCGTAATTAAACAGATGTTTTGGTAATCCGATTATTTTTACTCAGCTGATGTATTAGCAGGCTGTAGACAACCCTGACCGAATGTCAACAGGTGCTAAGATCACAATAGTAACTACCAAACAGAGTGCAAAATAAGAATAATGAGACAAGTCCAGTAAACGATTTACTGCAAAAGATCGTGTTTTAATGCGTAGATTCAGGTAGCTAGCTTGCCATTGAATCCTAGTCGATTCTGAGCATTTAGAATAAACACAACAGTTCCTCCTAGTTTTTCACACATCATAAAGGCTCCTGCCCAAATTAAGCTGACTTTGATTTCAAATAGAGTTGTTAAATCTTTGAGTAATCCAACAAATAGGTATTCAAGAGGAGGCTGTTGGCTGTTGCAAAAGAAAATGGGAACATTTAGCGCATTAAGTAAACTCTGTACGTTTAAATGCAAAAATGTTGGTTGTAAAATTTGCAATACCCCGCGAGTGCGGCCTACAAATCTGGTATTCCGTTTGGATTTATATTTGTTCGAATGCACACGGCGCCAGATTTACAGGCGCATGGAATCGTGATTGTGTATTCAATTAATTTGGCCATTGGAATTCCACAATGTTCAACGTTTAGCACAGATTATAAAATATATTCTGATGGCATTCATTGGCTATTATCTACCATTGGTGAAGTTGCGGAACTAATTTGGTTTCGTTTGATTGTAACGATTAATGAAGACATAGTAGTAGCTAGGTAGCATACGCTGGCCATGACTTCGCTTCCTATTGTAATTCCTAATAGAAAAACAAAAAACCTGACTGATACGCTGCTGAATGGCCCTATCATAAGGAGGGCGTAATCCCTCCTTAAATGTCACCTCAGAAGTCGAAATCCATCCAGCCATTTAGGCCATTTTAGACCTCTCACCTTTAGGACTCTGAGGCCATCAAATAAAAATATGACAAATTTGGTCATCGCAACCTCCTACACCATTCATCGTATATCACTTACATAATTAACAAGTCAACGCATACGATTAGCGATGCTATCGTTTACTCGACTACAACTTACAAGTCACTCGGCAGCCGCGGCGTTAATACGGTATGGAACGTTTGAAATTCCTGTCGGAATTAGTCCGACGCCGCATTCTTCGCTAACAGCTTTAATAATATTGACTCGGGCCGAGTTATCCTCGCACAAGTAAACCAAACACTCGAGTGAGATCCCGTTGTCCATTCTGTCGTCTGCGTCTCACCGTAATGTCCGTAATAGACACGCATTCCGCTTTAGCCGGGAATTCTGCGCGTACGCACACCATTCGTCTTGCCACCGACCGTGTTTTGACGATCGAGGAAAATCAGCTCCAAACTCGTCTAGATACATCTCAAATTGGCACAACCAAACTTCGCTGCACAAGTGGTTCTAAACGATAAACATTACGTTAGACTCGATTTCTGCTTATTACTGATACCACAAGCATCGTTTATATTGATCTGTGGTCGATGTCTACTTGGCAAAGTCTGTTACATTGTTCGAGTTTTGGATGCCGATCGTATCTTTATAGTAAATACTTTATTTAGGTTTTCAAGGTAAAAACATTTGAACATTGATAAACTACTCCGTCCTGTTATTTAATTACATCCATGTCCAATTCAATCACTGCGATAAATGAAAGGAATTCAAGCCGGGCTATAACGGCAGACCACGAGAGAGATAAATTCATTACAATTACCAACGAAAGCATCACAGTCTCCAGATTAATTCAAAGGTCAGCCTTAAATTTAATCCGAACAGGCTAATGGGGGTTGTTTATGTGAAGCTAGAAGCCAAGTGGATCTAGTTACTAAGAGTTTATAACGGTATTAGAACGTTTACAGATCGAATGGCCGATGCCGTAGTGTCGACACTGGCAGCAGACGATACCCGATATACGTCATACTGATCTCTATCCGTTTTCACGATCCATTGAACTTAAATGCAAAATGTGACGGTACGTATGTCCAGGAATTAAGTATCAATTTCGTAGTAACTTCTTGATTAGAGGAACAAAAGTCGATGATCGTTGTTTATATCTTACGTCTTTAACATTAGATCAGACTGGGGATGGGGCCCATTGTCTTCATTGATTTCTGAGTTTAGATGACATTGTTAGTAGTTGGAAGATGATAACCGCCTCTCACCTATTTTCCCATTAGCATACACCATTTCCAACAGAGACTAAAACGTCATCTGTGTAGTAAAATATTCTTGAATTGCAGACTATGCTCATTCGTTAGTGATTACTTATCCCATAGTTATGGAAAATTGTCTGAGTTTTGGCGTGGAAACTCTAACTGTATCAGCTATTCAGCTGGCTAGACGATGCGGTTCTGGCAAGCCCACCGATGCGGCTACACCCGGCGCGTCACCGCAACGGTGTCGCGACGACGTTCTCACGAATTTATCAATACAATGCATTACAAAGTAAATACTGATTTGATTATATTACTCGTATTTTAAATGCTCCTTTTCAAAGTCAAATTATTCAATCCGTCTAAGAAACTAACAACTCATTTAACGAATGTCAAACTAACTTCATAAATTACATTTAGCTACACAAATAAGTTGAAAGGCGATTTATTACGATGAACGATTCGACTGCAGAACATCTCAATAGGCATCTTAAATTAATCGAGAATTCAATAAACATACAAACATATGCACAAACAGGTCAAGATAGTAATAAAAAGCGTGTAAAACACTAACAAATCTAGGCTTAAACAGTTATTTGTGGAATTGCAGACAATCTATCATTAAATATATTGAGAGATGTATGTCGGCCGACCGTGGGAGATGGTTCAGTATAGTAGAAAGTGTTCATAATGATCTAAAACTATTTTAATATACATAGATATAATATTAACAACAATAATTGTGATTGTTTATAGAGGGACTCGCTCTGTCGTCGATATTCGACTATGATTCACAATGTCTAGTGTAGGATCGATAGAATTAGTATGAAATAAAAAGAAAGAAAAAAAACTTTCTGAGCAACATTTATCATAATGCTCCTTGTAGTTACCAATTTCCATGAGATTACCTCCACCGACTGCCTAAGATCATTTCACACAACCTTTTTCAACTTTAATTAGGCCCGAAACCAGATCAGTACTTATCTCATACGCATTGCGAAAGTTGCAAACGTGTTTGTAACCGAATGGTCCTCGGACTGACTCCCGCAGGGCACTCGTGAAATTAAAACTTGTGTCGTCAATATTGTTGTTGTCACATCAGTATTGAATTCGTGATCGAGAGATAAGAACTAGGGGTCTATTCTGCTATCAAACGAAAAAGCCAAGCTGTGATAAATATAGGTGATGTAAATAATTATGAAGTTATACTTCTGTTTTATTTTTGTGAAATTTCTATTGAATTCTAGGAAGCCATGTTTTGCAAAATTTATACGTATGTAAAAATATTAACTTAATTGTTATTTTGCATAAACTTAACTTGCTCGATTCCTGACCGTTGGAAATGGAAAACTAGGATATCATTATTTATCAATAGATACTCAGAAAGTTGGAACATAGTTAAAAATCAACAAGCAAAAAATGTAAATTTCAAATCGTAACTGTTTACATTCCAGGCATTTAAAAACTTGCAGTAGCGAGATACAGATCAATAACTCTACTCGCAGAACAGAATTTCACTCGTAAAATATCGATTAGTTGATAGATATCTATCTACGACGGCAGATTAAACTGGCAGTCGTCGGGCGAGTAGCGCTAGTTCGACCGTGGTAGCTAATGTAATCTTGACGAAGTTTTGACACGTTTATATTTAGATCTCCGTATCGAGTGTGATATCCGCATACAGCGGATTGATAGCCAATGTGAATAACAATACTTACTCGTATAACTGTGCTTGGAAAAAGTTTGGTTAAATTGTACTGTAGAGTTACATTGCTTTGCTTTAAGATGTACTCTCTGCCGTCAAGCCTTAGCTTAATTTTACTTATTGTACGAAATGTCTAATTTAGCTTAGACTGAATTCAATAAATTCTTTTGCTTTTCTGTTCCATTATACTGATTGAAAACTGGTTTAGATTCAATAAAGTTTCAAAGGGATAGAAGTCAAACTTTTTGTTTAATTTTTTGCCTCTTAACGAATACTTCAGCAGTTGATGTTTTAACTAGGCCTCTAAAGAATGAAATCATTCACAAAGTCAATTCTAAAACACATTCAACATTTATAGCAGATCACCCAAGTCGAACTACCTCTTACTACAGCGAAATCAACCTATCTCATTTTTCGCTATCCTCATCAAAAACGGTCAAATAATAAGTTATCAACGCATCGCGAACGTCTACACGTCTCGTATAACTGAAGACGCCGTCGGTTTCTCGTATTAAACATTTTCTCCCACATTAGTCGAGCGAAATGAGAGTGCGTTTGTTAGGCGCCGCTGTATCATATTTTCACTACGTATGGATATTAACGAGGCGGATCCTATTGACAGCTAAATTATTATGTTAGCGTTGTACTACCATTAAGGTAAACTAATTACTCAATTTTGTGTATACAATGTATACAATAATAGCAAAAACATTTTCATATAAAAAATTGTCAACCGTATGGCCTTATGGCAAGACCTTATACTATGTATATGGCTTAAACTGTTATCAGATATCATGTAAAGCCAAGCTTCTAACGGTTATATGCCCTAAATCTTTAACGCCTTTAAACTAAATATAAGTCTTGGGTGTTTCTACGTAGGTACTTATACTAGCTTACTAGACAAATTTCAGCTTTATGCGATATTAGGAAGTACCTAAGACTGATCAACTTCTGTGAGTCAGTCACGAAATAAAGGTATTTTCATTATTTGATATAACATATCAAATATCAAGCTAATTCAATAGCTGCATTCACTAGATTCAGTAGTATCTAATTAGTGCTCGAGTTTGCTCTTAAATACTGACAATTGAACGCAAAACAATCTAATATTTGATCATAAAAACGGTTTCCCGATCCATTATGACTATTTTGATCGATAATTCAATAGACGCGGCGCGGCGGATTGTACTGATGTCATCGCGTCTATTATTGAGAGCGGTGCTCGAGTCAATCAATGCTGGTTGTAAATAAACATTGTTTATTTGGAGACCACGTCGATTGTTACCATTGATTGAATGATAAACAATGGGGAAGACGCGAGTCTGCGGACGAGCTGTTTCTAGATCCGTCTATTCAAATTCGAATAATTTATTTCGTTTTACGAACTTTAGCTTACTTACGAACGTTAAAATTTACAATATGAATAACATTAGCAAATAAAATTAGAAGTAAGTCATTTACAAAATAGCAATAAAAGGTTCTTAAACTTCTTATATCTCAATAGACAATATAATACCCATCATAACATTGCGTTGTTTATTTAATTATGGATTTAGCGATTCATATTGCTTGCTTTGCTGGTTTAGCGTACCAAGTTATGGGTACCCAAGTTGTCCATTTTTCCATTATAAACGTGGAAGAAAATATTTTTATATTACGTTAAGCACCACAAACTTTACATTTTTATAATAAGCTTCATCATTATTTAGGTTTCTTCCTACAAATTACATTAAAGAATCAATTGATTTGGAACATATCAATCTTAAATGGTTCATACACAAAAAATGCACAAATAATACCTACACATAAAATTACCCTCCTGACCCAGACGGGTAAAAGAAACAAAAGTTTTACCCTTTCGAATCAAAGTCCGAATAGATTTTTGCGCAGTGGAAATTGTTCTATAGCCCTAATGTTCTTTTAACTCGCCAGTTTCATTCCAAGCTTTCATTTCCCTTTAGCCAGATATTAGATTCGAACAAAAAATCAACAGAAAAACTAACTGTAACTGCGATCAGCTGAACTATTTGTCACTGATGGGTATAAAAGTCTTTTGAACTTATAGGATATAGGATTTCATGGATTTGTCTGTAGTTCAAAAGGCGTCCAAGCTGGGATTTCGAAAAACTTACGGGAAAACCTCGGATACTTGTGACCCCGGGAATGCTATTAAATTAAAAAATCTGGTAATTTCTTTTATAAATTTGAGTTTTAACATTCCTTCGCAATCACATACATTTTTTATGTATCTATGTCCGGGAATACACCAAGATTGTATCCAAATGTCCGGGGTTGCGATACTTTTGTCCGGGGATGGCAATTCAGGTGATAGCCGCCTACTTATTAGTGGTTGGATGTCATCAAGCCTACCACTACATACATTTGTATTTACATAAGTATAACTTCCATCAATAATAAATGTCTGTTTTACGAGTATCATTATTGACCAAAGTTTTTTTATGATGATCTATAAATAAAGTTTCACAGCCGCCATAGGACCACGTAAAGCTAAAAAAACACCCGTTGTCATATCTATACTATAATGAATGTGGCTTATTTCGTAGAAAAATACGTTGCAATAAGCGACCGCCATAAATTACTATCAAACAGAATATATTAGACGCGCGTGTGGTCGTGTCGTGTCATCGTGTCGTGTGGTCGCTACTACTGCAGTCGGAAAACTTGTTTAATTTAATTAGTTGCCTTATTATAATGATGCTCAAACTTTTTATACTTTCTACATAATATAAACAATACTTTTCTGAGGTGACGAATATATCTTAAACAATAGACTATTATTAACTAACCTTCGCTGGCAGATGTCAACTTGACAGTTGAGAGTTTGGCACCGGGTCCTTCGTGCATCTCTAATCTATACTAACTTTAACTACGCCCAATATTCCGCTCGCACGTGACTAAATTATGCTTCAAAAAGGCGCTAAAAGTTGACGTTATGTTAACTAAATTATTTATTCGTTCATAGGTTGAGAACCCCTTTATCATCCCATACCGTGAGAGCTGCTCACATCATATTTTGTTCGTCGCGATCGTATTTGAAACAGTTAATGGGATTAAAACTTATAACCGTTATATACTGGAGCGATCTCCAATAAGTTATCTCACTGAATATAAGATAAGGGATGAAATATTACAGCGACGATATTATTATCTCAGTGTTTGAAATATAGCTGTTCACTCGGGTGGTCCGGTTTTGACGATAGTTAACGCATAGATTAATTTATCACTTCCTGATGACACGGAATTATGGCTACTAGTTTTTTCCTTCTAATGTATTTCAAATTATGTAGATCTTGGCAATGTAGCTCTACAATGCATACATTTTGATAATGTTTTCTTTTTAGAAATATCAATTTGATTAGATTTTACATGCGTAATAGCTATACCGTGGAGTACAACCCTTCCACAAATCTTCATTAGAATAACGAGGTGAAGTAAACTGTTCTACTCACAGATGAGGAAAGAGAGACCCTTGCCCTAAAAAGGGCTAACAATGAGTTAAAGTCCATGCCTGAAGACAATATAATTAAAAAAATATATTAAAGGTCATCATAAAAATACAAATGAGGATCGAAACGCAAAATGCGTCTGCGCTGACGCACTGAGAGTCGCGACGCATTCCATTGCACGTAAACCTAAAGTAAGAAGCGCTTTGTACATACACACAGAGACACACACACACGTGATGTTTAAAAAGAATTTGTCAAATGTATTTGACGGTAAATACTAGACGGCTAAAACAAGCGGTATGATAGAAAACGAAGATACCCGAAAGACAACCATGAAGTAGACTCACAGTATCTAAAACGTAATCAAAAATAAAAAAAAAACATAATGTAAACTAAAATACATCAATATCAAACCTATATTTAAAATCAAAATGAAAGTTTATTTTGTTTGTGTTTTAAAAAGCACGTCAAAACGTCTGATTTGACAGAGCAATGGATGAAATACATTCAAAATCCTTAATTCAAGGTGTTACTTAGGCTTTATACACAAAATTACACCGAAGCAAGGCGAGGAACGGTCCACTAGTCGATAATAAATAAGCAAACAATGAAAATAGTATTAGGCAACAGAGAATGTTGCGAGTAGGAACCATAATTATTAAAAAACTAAACCACTAGCACTCAGTGGGAGAAGGTGTTTCTATTTCATACCCCCAAATTCTAAGTATATATAAACAGAAGTTGAATCATCTTGGTTAATTTGGCGAAGTGAGTTCGCGCGTATAATTACCTAAATATATACCCAAACATGACTCCTGCAACGACCCAACGACACATCTGTTCAATCTTCATATTGCTTATAATGCGGCCATGGAGTGCGTGGCGTGTGTTTATTACTGTATAAGAGTAATAATAATATACAAAGAGCTCGAAGGATCATACCAGAATTCTCAGTCGTTTATATTGACCTTTGTATGTTGTCAAATATTAGCATACATTTTGTATCAGGATTTTGATTACTTCTATCTCAAAGGTATTTGGATTTCAGGAGTCTTTTGACAATCTTTCTAATGATAGGGCTTTCGTAATTGACATTGCTATTAATACCCAATTATCGTTATCTACTGTAATTAATAGTTAATGATACATTTAACTAGAACAGCTAGAACAGACCTCGGAAAGGAGCATGTAATTTTCTGCCAAAAAAGTAAAAAGTTAGTATTGTTAAGGCAGTTTATGTGACTTAAATGCTTGAGGGATCCATTCGAAGATCGTATCTTTAAATGTATGGAAACTATTCTAATCCTCAAAGTAATACCAATAGACTACTCACTTATATATCTTCAAATAGTTGAAACTTTCTGGAAACTCACCTGCAAAAGGAAAATGCATATATTAGTAATCTATGGAGAGCTAAACATGCTAATCTATCTGAAGTTGGATAAAAAATCAGTTAATATAACTACAGATCAGTACACAATTAAATCACAGAACTAAGAACTAGATAACGTTAAGTTAAGAGACGTCTCAGTATTCACTGTTGCGGAACCGATAAGGGATAAAGATTTGGATTTCAGAAGAGCGCGAGATAAACGAAATCTTCAATCTACCGAAAAATGTTGCGGATATTTCCGAGTTGGCATTCAAGCGAACATATTCTGGGTTTAACGACTGAGACTTGATGTTAAATACGAATATTCGGTTCGGTTACAGGCAATCAATTTGACTATGACGATGGGCTAGACTGAGAAGAAAAAGTTTCTTCAATTGATCTTTTCAAATTTTTCAATTACCTTGGTGTAATGTTTGATGTTTATTTAGACTAGATTTGTGGTTTATAGCAGTTTCACTATTTGTAACATCTATTGTTTATAGCCGTACCACCCACAGGGAATCCTAGTAGGAGCATGTATGTACGTGAACGTGAGTGTTAGTCGTAAAAACTTAACTCGCAATCAATTTTACGAGTCTGTTAAGTGAGTTCGTGAGAAATCGTCTCGTATCGCAGGAAACAGCGTGCCTCCGTCCGCTGGACGTACACGCCGCACTATACCAGTCATTAGCTAAACAAATTGACTTCCAGCGCTGAACGCTGGCGTTGATAACTAGAAGTAACTATCTCTGATTTCATCTTCAGTATGTACCATTAGAAAGTGGAATACGTCACAAAAGACTATCGACCGACTGGCCGTGGCGTGGCCAATTTGTAACTTAGTATTATGGGTATCACATAAGTATGATAAATTATGATTGATTTCAATAAAGAAAACAAACAAAATATTCTCATCAATTTACTAAGATTGCAGGAGCTGTGACATACAGATAGAAAACATTTCACATATATTTATCTACAACATAAAGGTTGAATCTATTAGGAGTTGGTTCCACATAAGTTAATATTGATTTATATTCTTTAGATCCTGTCTCCACAGATATTAGGTCTATTCAAAAATATTTTCATTTGAATATTATTGAAGTGAATGAAACGGTTGTTTGTAAAAAATACCCACGATAAGTGATATATCGCGCACCTTCAACGATAGCTTTTGATTTTCAGTGATTCGTTCTGGTCGTTTTACTCTCGCCAGCTGTCGATTGGCTTTCATTCGACTGATTGAATCTGAGCAAACATCAGAATTCAATTTCCAGCAATCCTTTTGCCGTCATTTAGTCACAGTCAGCGCTGGTGCAATTTTACACTTGCGGCCCTCTGTGATTTTGCACTAGCTCCGCATTTAGCAATGTGGTCCAGAATTCATTTGAAAAATGCCACTTATTATAAATGTGAACAGAAACACACACCATGCGAGTAAGTAGGCTAATAAGTGTAACCAAAGACAATATCAGCTGTGAAGTAAAAGTTATGCCAAAGGTCATCCTTTTTCGTCTAAAACAGTGCCACCTTCAAATATGTCAACAATCGTATAGTAAACAACGCTGAAATTTGTTGTAAGTAATGTTCAGGTTCAGATTCGATAAACGTATAAACCCAAAATCAAATTTATAAATTAAACCACTTGAAGCTCTGTGAGTATATTACATTAGTCTTATTTTAAACTACATAGCCTTTGACCAGACATGCAGTTGGGCAAAGAATTGACTCGAGCACACGACCATCGTCTACCTATAATCATAATTTCACTTATGACCACTTATTGCCCAGTCGCGTCTGACACTCCGACATCTAGTGCAGTGACCGACGCTGTGACGTGTAACACGAGACACGGCACATGTTGAGTGATGTTGGTCGATGTAACATCACACGCGTCACTCGGTGACGCAATTCACACCTACATTCACATGTGTAACACATGGTTCTTATTCAATACGAGAGTAAATGTTCTGTGTGAATGGCCATTAGATCCTCATCTTAGCTATATTGTTGTCGTGTCTACTTTTAACGACCTTTTAAATAAATTTGGAGTCAGACAAAAATATTGCTACACAAACTGGAAGTAACTAATCATTGGGCCGATCAGATCGTACAACCCACTCGTGTGGAAGCTTTGATTTCGACTTAACGAGACCATTTATAACATTAAATGTTTGAGCAACAAAACATTTGCGAAACAAACTCACATAAATTTAACAAATGTGATCACCATCAGGGACTCACTGACGACGATTGAATTGCGAATGGAATTAAATTGATTTGATAGAGTTTGATTTGATTGAATTTGAATTCATTTCAATTGGTGATGTTAAAATCGAACACGCACGATCGGGCAGTAGCTCTAATACGCTAACGGGTACAGACAGGCTTCGGTTGACATTGATGTATAACATCATTAATTTGTAAGAAGAACCTACATTCTCGGTTAAGCCATAGTAAGGTATGATTTAAACTCAAATAGATCCGAAAGGAAGGTAGCATCAAGTACCGACTACTAACTATTAATAAAATTAAGTTCAATTTGTATTGTTAACAACCTTATTTGTAAAAACAATATTTCATTAAATACAACACCTTCCGTGAATCAATTAGATGGGCACATAATGGGGAGCATTTCGAACAACACCAAAGGTAAAACCAATATTTTGCCTGATAATATTATACTAAACCAGCTTGATTGTGCTCTTATTGTACCTAAAGTACAACAAGTGTTCCTCCCTCATCCGAAGAGTTTCCAGTCAGTATCATCGCTGTTTTTATGAACCGAACCAAAGGACCTTTTCATACGCACGACGCACCTGAGTATAAAAAGAATTTTCCCCGCAATATGAAACTATCAAACTCTCCCCCATTCAATCTCACGACAATGCTTTGAAGGGATACGAAGTGAAGTGTCGCTATGCAAATATTTGAACCGGAGATAGAATACGGAGCCCACTACGATGAGCTATAAAAATGCTACAAAACCCTAATAACCATATACGGGAGGTCGGGACGTAGACTATAATTTTCTCAAGAGTGATCTTTTAGCGTAATTGTGGCGGAGTTGTATGGATTTGTATACTATTATTTATAACATGATGAGTTTTATTAAGGTAGCCTATTCTTATCTATTAAAAGGGAATCCTTAATTTCTAATAATAAACACATCATTATTCCGCTCACCTACCCAATGAAATTGTAATTAATGTAAGAACGTTATAACTTTATAACTTTTGGACAAAGAAACTACCTATTATTATTGTATTATCCATTAAAACTTGAAGCCATATAGTTTTTTTTTCCGAGTAGGATTCAAATGCACTAAAGGTTACATCAGCGAAGATACACTTGGTATCAATTCGACTATTGGTACTCGTAATTATTTGTCAAGTAACGTTATAACCAGACTAGGATCAAGTCCTTGCAACTGAAACTTCCCAAATTGACAATTTAAAGGAATGCCGTATGTTCTTGTTCCCTCATTTGTGACAAGAGCTTCCAGCCCTGTAGCACACCACTAATGACTTGCTCCCAAAACAACCTTTGTGAACTACAACCCAACAGTTGTTTCAGAATTTGTAAATTAGAAAGCGTGTGATGTGACGTACAGGACTTCTTTTTTGTTTTAAATATTTTTATTAGTTCCTTAATAACAAATCAAGGTGAACAAGGTGGTAGGATATTGCAATATGTCAACTTCATTAAAAAAAAAATTTGTAACATGTATGTTGTGTACAAAAAAATATATTAAATCAATGGCTACTCAGTTTTCTACTTCACAATTGACATAAGGATATCTAGAAGACTTACGTTAACAGTTCTTTAAGGCAGTTTAAATAAAAATTCAGGATGAAGATGATTTAAACAAAATTTATTAGATAATTTAAGTTACAAACTGTACCAGAAAATGTTTTCTTAAAGAAATTTTAAAAATACAACATTCCGATGTCAAGAAACTTAAAAAGTGAAATGTGTCAACAGAGTAAAACAGGCGGGTATGACCTCCTCAGCGAACAATCTTCCACCGAAGAGGTCTTTGTTCCACGCCATCAAACAAACAAATTGCCATACGTCATTTTATTCCGAAATTAGGTCGCATTTGCGGTGCCTTCATAAATCTTGACTTTGAGAATAACGAGAAAGCTTTGCTAAGGGTACTTTTAGACTGGATTGTATATTTTTCAATTGAATTATAATTTAGCTTTCATTTGAAAGTGGTCACTTATTGAACTACAGTTTCTAGAATTTAGTGACTCAGAAAATTGTAATTGTATCACTGGTTGTTCGTGGACCAGTTCGTTTAGATAATTAATTTCAACATTTGCTTAAAACTAATTATACCTTCGTTTATTTTATACGGTTCGTAATACAATGGTGTAACTTTTTATTCAGTGCTGTAAATTTTACTGTTGTCAATGGCTTTTCAATCGAACACGAATAAGAATACCAAACATGGTTCATGACGGCCAGCTGTGCTCTGAGCATAATATTTTTCGTATCGCGGGTCATATAAGGACAATCAGTTAATCATTGGCGATGTGTGTGTAGAGCAGGGGACAGATAATGAATTGGATCATATCCTGTATGAAACGTCGCTATCGGGATTCCTATTACAACATAGTCAATTCTATGACTAGGTACTTATATGGAAATAGGTATTATGTTTATTTGAAGGATGAGCAAGAAGTCAATGCTTACCTGGCATATTATTAACTAGTTTTTACACGTCCGTATGGCCTTAATACGAACTTAAGAATATCCATAATTGTACATACAAATATGAACGTTGGTGAACTCGGGGAATCAGTAGCTTCAAGTGGTAACAACACAATGTGGTTCGCATGCGCGCAGAACTCTCAAAACAAGGGGACCTTCGGAATCCGCTTAGCACACTCCTCAGGCTTTGCATAAGTCAGATACTTAAAGCTTCCCTATATACGCTGGATGAAGGAATGCTTTCGAAGGGTATATTTTGTCGAAAATATTTCTGACCAAAACAAAAGTTAATAAACTCTAAAGATCACTTATTCTCAGTCATTTCTCTCCGAGTCACCTAAATCATGTCTTAGAACAAGTTCAACATCTCTAATGTTCTAATAATAAAGCCACAACACCCACATCAGATGCTTACGATTCAGCAACCTCGTAAGGTAAGTAAATTGAACAGTCTGACGCAACTGATACATTCTGCGCGGGCGTGGATGGCGCCCGGACTCCTACGCAACTACGAAACGCAGGTAATCTGTTATGACGTTCCCGACTGTGAGCCGACCGAGTTCCCACTCGATATGCACCAAGACACGTTTTCTACGACCATTAGAATAGCGGCTACTCTAGTCGCCTCACGCAAGGCACGCTCTGCAATTCTTGGATTCGTTTCATCCATTTACGACCCACGAAAGGTCACCGTATAGCCCCAATGCGGATAACCTAAGTATCTTTAGTATCCATCTCTTATCTATTGTATCAAAAGTTATCAACAGGAACTCTTGGATTAACTTCACCTCAAAGGACTCAGTCATTAATTTAATTGGGCTATTTGTGTTCGTCTATTTCGCCTGCACCGCATTCGATTATTTCTAACTTTTGTCAATTACAATTGACACAAGTCACTGCGCTATGCACCGATGTGCCGTTCGTTGGCACATGCTAAAATCACTATACAACTTGCAGGCGTATTTGAACCGGCGCCAGTTTTGAAATATTCCTTTTGAATTATTCGTGGTTAACTAGAATCTCAATGCAACTGACCTCTTAGACTTTCAAAGAACTAGGTTACTTCAGACTCAAGTTTAGTAATTGACCGAGCGCGCAAAGAAAGTATTTTAACGCGATCGTTTTGCTTTTCCACATTTTTCCATGGGAAGTTAACGAGATGCCGAGTTTTGCTAACCCTAAATATAATTTTAAAAGCTTTAAGGTACCATTTCATAAAAGTAATATAAATAAATACCAGATACTGAAGTATGAAGCATTAAGCTTGAGTATAAATCGGTCGTGATTAATTTATTATCTTTCCATACTCTTCAGGCCCCGAAGGCTACATCGTTGAGCACGTACATCTACCTTCTAGGTGTTCACACGACCCAAATCTTATACAGGACCGCTTCGTGGAAACACTTACGCATGGTAAGGAAGTAGGAGGTGAAACTTCAATTACAAAACAGTAAGAACGAACATAAGTATGAATATCTTAACTGCGTTTGATTAAAGTAGAGAAACTTCATGTCTAAAGATCCCGAAAACTATAAGTGCCCTAACAGGAAAAACACTGCTTTTTCTCTTAGAAGAAATAAGAATGTTAAAATTTGGAAATATTAACTTAATTACTTGCCCGCAATAATACTAATAGACCTTATAAAATAGTACACAGAATTAGATTAAAAAATCTTGAAATTGCATGCTATGAAAATTACAGACACATGTGCAATAAACGCCAGACAGATAGAAGAAAAATAAAACCAAAACCGAGCATCACGAATCCCGATGTGATACATAGCGATATACGATAGAAGCAAAGGGAAGCGACTCCAGTATTTCTACTTAAGACGACCACGGCTAAACTGTAAGCTTGCGTCGAGATAATAGCTGCAAAAGAACTAGAAATGTAATCAACTATGTAACGCCTTGCTATGAGCTGGACAAGCATGTAACATGCGGCCGACACATTCCACAGAGTAGATATTAATTCATGTGTAACGTCTATACTTATAATAAAAATAAACTGTACCGAGGCCGAGACACACGCGTCGCAGATATAACAATTAAAATATTCACTTTATCAACCAAATTATAATTATGTTAGTAGGATATGTATTAAACACTTTTATAATTAATGCCAGTAGGTATTCATGCAGACAAGAAGTTAACAATAATACACGTGTTTCATTTTATTGAACTACATGAATTAAATTTTACACAGGTATTGAAACGACATACGCGAAAACCTAAATCCAACGAGACTAAAGAAACAGTAACTGTAAACGCTCTGATAAACCTAACTACCAGATCTATTAAGGACAATGACAAATATAAACAAACAGAAATAGAAAAAGCTACATCGGCGAGTAAACACATAAAAAACCAAAATATTTATGCTAATGACTTTTCAGCTTACAATTGGCAAGGAAGTGTCAATGTTTATTCGTGAACTTTTTCACTTGGCTACAGTCCTACAGTTGTATTTTCTAGACATTCTTCATCAAACCAAGATACTCGTTCCACTTCAGAGGCATACATTACGAGTTAATTACCGTGATGTTTATGTCTGAGAAGCGGGTGCCAAAAAAACAAAAATTGTACTCTGAAAACATTTCAATTCGCTTTTTGTCTTACCTTAGTGAATACCCTTACGTTAAAGAAGAAGCAAAAAGCTATTCTGCCACGTGCATCTGTTTATTGAATGAGATTGATAGAGGCAGCAATAAAAAGTCAGTAGAAAGTCATAGGGGAGTCATTGGCACCTGACGTTGAGCCAAGCCGAGGCAAGGTCGCCACGATAATAGGCGGCCATTATGAGTTAACAGTTTGTTTATGTTTTTTGTCTTGGCACATGATTAAATGATCTGTTCGGGGTGTTTCTAGTGGGTCATTTATTTACTGTCAAAATATTTCTCATATGAATGGAAGATGCTTTAGATTTTTATGACGAGCGTTTCTTACTGGTTACGTAACTGTTGTAGAGTACAAATGTAATCGTTCTCTCTTTTTTGATACTTTAAATGTTGTAATATTAATTATTTGGAGCAATGTGCCATTTTATACCACCTATTTTATGTTTAACCTTTTTTTCTATATTCCTCTGTCAATTGTAAATACTGTAGTGAATGACAAGACTAAGCACATTGGAATCATCAACATTATGTGAATCACAGGTTTTGTTAATAGTTTAGTGACTTTATCAATAAATTGAAATGCTTTGGTTTCCTGCTGCGACTACAGGAAAAACAGTGGTATTATTTCATTCATTAACATCAAGAGACAGGCTATTAAGTATTAATTTTACCCCATAATTTTTAACCGCCGGATTATTTTTATTATTAATGCTTACTAGTATATTTTTTAGCACTGGTTCAACAGTTACATAATATAAATACATGGTTCTACGAAGTAAATCGACACGTTACAACCGACTGATCGTCTTCATAGCGGCAGCATCGTCGGCCGCACCGACCGCGGATGCTCATGCCTTTTTTCTCCTCCAATTATCATTCGTTTGAGAAATTATAACGTGGAAGCACTCAACGGATTCAAGTGGCAAGGCATGTTTTATTAATGACCATGGACTCGGAATTGAGTTATGGGCTTTCATTATTCCGATTAAACTGTCTAATTTACTTGGGTACTGGAGTAGAATTATTATTTTTGCGATATTCAATTTATTTTTGCTGCATTGCCCTCTCGATGTTCCTTGACATACTTAGCTTTTAAGAAAATAGACCTTTTTTGAGTACCTATCGGAAATCCTAACGTGGTCTAAATGTATCGTATGCATTTTCATTCAACTTATATAGTTATCAAAACCAAACTTAGTAGGTACACATAAAAATCTTTCTCCATCATTACACAACAAAGTATCGGTATTGTATAACTTTCAAATTATAATATATTTGCCTGTAGCATTACCATCGTCTCCAATTAACCCTCTCTACTTGACCTTGGCTACGCGCGTCGTTCGCGCCGTATCAATTAGTAGTGGCTTCGTAATAATTCGATTGCACGGTTGCCGGTTGTCTGTTGGCAATATAAAGATGGGAGCCGATTCTGGTAATTAAACTACAATATCCGCGTATTTGTTCTACAAAGTTAGCATTAGTTATTTGAAAAAATATCAAGGAGATAATTTAATTGTCTATTTTATAAACAGTTACACCTTGGCATTATGGAAGATCATCGACATAAATATCTAATTAAATAAAAATTTATTCACTGTCCCATATCCCATAGCGACTATACGATCTTAAATATAACTAACAGTACCGTGTATAATATTTGAGAAACAATTAGGACTATAAGAATTGATTAATTAGCAGAATTGAAGACCTGGTCGTCAGTCGTCGAACTCGGACAGATTACATTCAGATTAGTTCCGCGGTTCGAGGCCGCTGAGTAAATACATATACATAGAGCCAGAAATACATACTCGTACTTCAAATGATTTATAACTATACACATTTATGGCCCAAACTAGGATAACCTAAATCATGCCTGACATGGACAAGACACAAAGACAAAAACAGCCAGGTCGAAGACAGAAATTTAATTTAATAATCAAAAATCTGCTTCATGGGAATCGAACCCAGAACCCATCGATAGACTCACCAGAACGCCATTGAGCTATAGTGGTTACTAAACTATTGAGATGAGGACACAGATAATTGGCTACAAAGTAACAGAACGGTAAGTGTACGCTGAATTGTATTAAATATAAAGCTAATAACGAAGTATATGACTGAGTTGAGGAACCATGAGGTCCAATCCAAGAGACTAACACCAAATCTGACCTGCGACAAGATGACATAGTGGCTAAGGCAAACTGTGATGACAAATAGGATGTCAGTCATTCTAACTGTGACGATAATGTTTGGGGTCTTGACTTCTTAAGGTTATAATAGATGTAGCCATGGCCTACGAATGAGGTAATGAACTATCATTGTCAATACTTCAGGCCATCATTGTATAACAGTTCAAACAAAATATCAAAATTGCAAATGTAATAACAAAAATTTAAATCTCACAGTGAGTAAATATGGTGTTTCTTTTATTTGGGCAAAAATAGTCACCCCTGTCAAACCCCCGTCGCTCGGACTAAGTGCAAACCGTGTGTATTCAGACGAATTCAAATATTAATGTCCATAATGTTGGCTTATGTTGGTACGTAAAAAGCATTAACGTCTCTTACGACTATAACATACGTTTTGACGTCTACGCGTGACGAGAGAACTTTGCGAAGGCGAATGTTACAATTGTGTCGCTACACGGAAATACTATGCATTTTAATAACAATAACAATAATAGAAGAGGCAACACCAACATTGTATGCAAAAATGATCATGAGACCATGAAAAGGCTATCGTGAGACGGTAATGTAATAAATTATTATGTTATTTTTAAATGTTGCAATAAAATTACTATTTAAAATAGTAAGTGATAAACGCAAACAACTTCCTACGAGACTATTTAAGTATTATGTTCCATAATGATAAGAGACAAAGTTCAAAAATAAACATATTATCAGAGAGACATTCCGGTTACAATTTATTTAGAGTTATGAAATTAAATGATAAACAAAAAATTAACCACATCGTAATGTGAAAAGAAATGCTGACGGAAAGGCAAAACTGTATTGATTGAGTAACAAACGGCCTCTTCGTAAAATTCTCAAGTTTAGCAAAAGCCACATTCGATTTAAATTACAATCGATGAGTAAATAAAATAAATGACAAAACGAATATATCCATGGTTTCACATAACTTGATGAAAGTTAAAATAAAAACAAAACACGTGTGAAAGATTTCATTGATTTACATTGTCCAATATTATTGTGAACAATCACACTTGTGCACGATGTATAAAGCAACTTGGGAATAATTAAATTAAGTAGAAAGTGAGAAATTAATTAACACTATGAAAAGCATCATTTATTTTTATAGTCCTGTAAATAATTAGTCATAGCAATAAAGAAAACTATGAGTATCAAACCGACTAAACAAGGACAATCGTTCAAAACCTGTATACAATAGAAGGTATACATGTATAGTATAATTGTTAAAGTATAATCATGAATTCACAATAGAAACAAAGGTAAATTTAATGAGAATAACAGTGATAGGCTCTTAGTAGAACATACACAAGCTCTATTAAGTGAAAATAACAAACATGTGTACAGAATTCAATGTTATAATAACAGATATGAATGCGGACTATATAATGGCATGCACGTCTTCGTCAGGTGGTACGTTATATATCATGTGATCATATTAACTGTTCGACCAGATTAGAAATGTCGGTGCTACAATGCAATGTGCACTAAATCGTCTACAATTTCAATTGGAGGTGTAGCACTTTCACGGTTTACGCAATCACTCACTTCTCCATCCATCCGTCATACTCACGTCTTATCTTGATACGAACCACAAATATGTAAAGACAACAGCTCTTCTTTAAAGAGAAAGAGTCGATAAGAACATTGAATTTTATGCCTAAAAATAAGACAAAACTATTCAAATTGGGGTCGTTGAACTCGGAATCATTTTATTCCCTTTGTTCATAATAAATCTAATAAGTGTAACGTTGGTATAGTAAAAATATTGTTTTCAATTATCAAATTAAGCAGATCACGCTGGTTTCAAAATATAATGAAATATCTGACAGCTCTGCACGACATTCTAAAAAGCGCAAAAAAGTTTGTGCAGTTGATTTGAAGTCGCAAAAAGCGATACAGTTACGAATTATGATAACAATGACAACGAAATAAAAGAAAATTCCATTGAAGGTTAAACAGGCGGTCCAATCAACAATTTCCGACGAAAACATCTCCCGCAGAAAGAATGACCAAAGTTCGTGATCACATTTCCATTCATGCAAATGAAGGCAATAAAATCTGCTCTTCTTGAAATAAAATTTGTTTGCATACAAACGACGGCCGTGACAAGCCAAAGTTCGCGAGACCTTCGTGTATAGCGATTTAAGTTACCGACCTCAGGACGATCAAAGTACGGAACAAACGTGACGACTCGACGTACGAGGAGGAATATCAAACGGAAATGTAAGTTGCTGTCGTGATTCCAAATAAACATCTTGTCATTGAGGTGACCACATCCAAAATGATTCATGTACAACATGCATGCAATAGCAACTTTAATAAGGAAACTTTTAAACAGATGTGTAGCGTTATTATTGAAGTTAATGTCCTCGCACGTTTTACTCAAGTAAGGCTACCTACAGATTTATTATATTTTCAATAGGTAAACTGATACAATATTTAATGGTTAGGCGAGAAAAGCGTAAAAATGTAGGCATATGAAACAAAAGCCGGACTAAGAATCTCGTGCAATCCGATTATACAGTAGTAAATAGGGAAGCCCTAGCATATCCTCGAGACTGGGTCAAAGGCATTTGATTGTTCTATAAAAACGTAGCTATTTATATTGTGTCACGTGGAGTGGCACGGTATAAAGTAAATAAAGGGCAGATGTGAGTAACGTTTTATATTCAGTTTTTCAAGTATCTCTTTAAATGATTTATTATGATCATAATGTTTTCATAAACACATCCATACAACTAGCGATATATTGTGTTTTAGCTGGTAAGCCAGTTTATGTAATTAAAATACATAAGCAAGTAAATATTATGGCCTCGATGTTCAGATTAGTAGAATACTTGTTCATTTTTAAAACAATGATTAAGTGATTCAAAAAAAAAAAAGAATTTACACATTTTACATTGATTTTTACTAATATTTTAAAAGCAAGACTAACGGTAGCCAGGTACAATGATTAATTAGCTTAAATATTGAACAGTTAGATATTTAATGCCCTACGGTAGACAGGACAAACATCATACGATACGATGCAACAAAGTTGCCAGGGTTAAGTGTAGCGAGACAGAAACTTAATATGAACAATTCACCAGTACAAACACAATGATAAATCAATCAAGATTGCGTTGAGACACCTTGAAATACATGTTTTCTAAGAGGTCACCTCGTATCGTCGCAAAGTGCTATGGGAACGTCAATTTTAGTCTTATGATCGGGGTGAAAGACATTAAAATAGATATGGTTAAGTCTAAGGCTGCCATTAGATCTAATGCCTGTGCCACGTTTCGAACAAACGCTATTGAAGTTATCGCTAGAGATAGAAAGACTTCCGTTAAACTTAGAGATGCTAATAACTCAGTGAGAAACACAATGGATGAAGGAGAAACCAATAATAAAACAAGTCACTGTATCTAAATAAGATGGAAAGTTTGTACGATAATTCAGACACGATTAATAAATTCACGGCAACGTTGACGTATCGAATGTGCCAATTTGATTAATTTATATAAACGGTTCCAGGTGTTAATATAAATACTCGCAGATAATCGACGTCATATTCCTTTGCATGCTAAGGGCAAACTATTTTTGTTTTTTCTTTACAATTTATGCTTATTCTATTAAATTGTAAAGTTGTGTTTTTTTATATTAGAAGATGCTTCGCTTTCGTATTGAATTGGTGTAATGTAATGAAATGCTTACATTTGCATTCATTTATAAATACGTTAACTGTTTATAATCAGTTCAAATCCCACCATCATTGCAACGTCTTCTTGGCCTCGAAATATCTCTGAGAGATCCGACAAAGGCATTGTTTTGAACGTTGAGACGATTCCCATCATTAAATTAATGTCGTAAATTATATGGCCTTCAGTTCACTGTCGGATTTTTGTTAAACCCGCATCTTATCTGACTTATCTGAGGTGGTTCAAGGCTCAGTTTAACATATCGAAATATTGCAACGACGATATACACTAAAACACAATAACAATTCCAACATAATCACCAATGTAAAACTTCTTGCACAATAATGATTTAGGAACGAGATGAAGGAAGAGAAATTGGAAATAGAAATGAATAACAGACGGTCAGCCTGTTGTAAAATTGTTATGTATTTACACTGCAGTCAATAAATAAACAATCCACCCTTCCATAGGGTTCTGTGCCCCTCAGGATAAGCACACAATGGACAATAGCACAATATCAGACGTCCTTGCCGAGGGGAAGTAGGAAAGAAAACAATGCTAAATTGGAAACGTCAAAGTCAATTAGTTTCCGAGGAGCGGCCTCCTCGAATCGTTGAAACATTAACTTCCGACTACACATAGGAGCGGTCGTATTGATTCCTGATACAGTCAGTACGTTGTAGCAAATAGCCAAGATCGTAAAGTTGATCTTGCGAAACTTTATGGGCAAATAAACTGATAGGAGACATACAATACATACATTAACAAATTGATTTCCTGTCGGTATCGATAAAATACGATGCGTCATTTTTAGTATCGACCACATCGATTTACTCTCTTGCATTGTTTCAATATTCGAGACTGTGTTTTCTAGTACCTAATACTTAGTATGTAGTGAAAACAGGCGAACATTTGAGGCTCAAAATTAAATCTCAAGACCACATTCCAAGTCATCTAAGACAATGAGCTGAAATTATATAACAATGAAAGAAGGCATTATATTTTTACGGATGACAGATTAGTTGAAACTTCAATATTCACAATGAATCCAGTTCAGTAAATTATATAAGAAAATGATTTGGAGCATATTTTAGTATTGAAGCTGCACTTTGGTATAAATTATGTTTTTTTCCCCCGTGTGGTGCCGGGCTCACTTTTGTAGAATAGCACCACTCCTACCTCTTCCTGGGATGTCGTAAGAGGCGACTAATAGGACAATCCAAGAGACGGGCAGCA
>LGAG01000319.1:703501-720340 GCA_001278395.1 Lerema accius | reverse complement strand
CTCATCTAACTTTTAATCCGCACCTAAGCACTGTTGGGTGTATGTTAGCTATAAAAGTCGCTGAATTATTCCTTCATTATATTTAACGTAGTAAACGTTCCCCAATCTAAATTCCTATTAAATCTAGCAGCGACATCTCCCAGCCATCCATCGGCGATCCCCCTGCCCATTAATCAGGCTATAAAAATACCAGACGATCTAATATACAACCTTGAAATGCCCTAATCTCAACGAACCTTTTCCGGGTAACAATAGTACGTTGTACATGTCTCTCATATCAAAGCCGTATTACAAGCCACTGGACGAGAATGCAGTAATGAACATACAAATTGCATAATTGCCGAAGTAGGGGAGTGGGTCGCACAGCGTAGCGGCGACCCGCGTGATATAATTCGAGCCGAATATCACGTAGGTCGGTAGAGTGAGGTGCAGCGGAAGTACTGACTCATTGGGAATTATGATAGCCTGGTACTTTCAATTTGTTCAAGTGAAGTGTTGATAAATACAGAATAACAGATGATATAACAGTAAGTAGGCGAATGAACTCAACGCAGTGTTTAGAGCGTTCGCTTTACAAATGTAATACTAAACTGCGTAATTTTGTATTCTGGTTTATGTAAATATGTATGTATAAGGGTACTTTAGGCTACAATAGTTAGAAGAGAAGCGTCTATAGTTGTATGTGCGTACAAGAACGTTAAATTTTAAATTATGTTAGAGATAGCTCTCTGTCCCAGACGTCAAACAGAAATGTAATCAAAAAGGTTAATGACAGACTCACATGACATTAATGCTGATTGCATACTTGTTCTACTACTTTCAAATTAACAAAAAATACTTGTAATATCCTACTTTTACCTCATGTACTTCAGGTTTGAAAACTCGTAACAAATTTTGATTAAAATATAAAATAATACGTCAAAAACATCCGCAAGGTGAACGCAGGCACATGTAATCTGAAATGTGTAAAAATAATTCATAAGTTGAACTAAAAGCATATTTTTTCATAATTATGCAATGCCTAAAATTTATGAATGTTGTCTCATTAATGTCAATTCGTTAACATGATCGTATAACACATTTCTTCATTATAATTTAACGTCATTTTAGCTACATCTAATTTTAATTGAAATTCATGACGTGACGTTAGAATTAGAAATAAATAAATACCTACAACGTATAAAAAATCTTAAACTAATACTTACAGAGTCCTTTATAACTTTCAACTTAATAAATTACTGTTAAATTTTTTTCACTGGATAGCAGTTAATTACTATAAATTAGGAAACATAAAATGACTCATACAGTCTCACATTAAGCAACTTTTTGACCTAAAATATTATGTAAAGCGAACAAACGTTGCATATTTCGGTAGGCACGGCAACGATTATGTGTTAGCTAGTATAGGTAGGTGCAGCGACTATTGCCACTGATTCACCGGCCCTGGAGACCATATGACTCACTAGGGGCTTTGTAATTTATTGAGCTGTTGTCATAGCAAATCTACGTATACCGGTAGCGTATGATACTTAATACAATCGTTCATATAACAATATGTACACGAAGACTGCATTGTTTCTATATCCATACTAAAGATTGCAAAAGTTTATCTGTCTGTTACCTTTTTACGCCTAAACAACTGGACTGATTTTAATGAAATTTGGTGAGCAGGTAGCTCTAATGTAAGGGAAGGACATAGGATAGATTTTATCTCGATTGTACGATTCCCTGTAATTATAGAAACGTATACATATATGTTTGAGCGCCTGATTTAAATGTCAAGCAATGCAATGCGAAGTGTTGCAAAAATTGTTAACAGAGATAATTTTTCTAACTTATTCTGTGGTGTATGTTTCCCGAAACGAAACAAGGGCGGGTTACTGGTGTCAGATACAATAATTATTTTAATTTAATAAGAACATATTTTGTAGAGGCTTTCTGTTCCATGATAGGCAGCTAGGTACATAGATCCCAGACAATTATAAACTGTCAATGTCAAACGGCACAGTAAGTACTAGTTTTATTGATGCGTGAAAAATAAGCCATTGTACGTATCTCCAGGGAGACGGGACTATTGATGGTCCTCAAGGATAATTGCAGCCGACAATTTATTATTGAGTCGCTTGCTTTACAAATTAACGAAATGAATCTTGTTTAGCAACTTTATTTAAGACAAATAAATTAATTAAGTGGTTGTTATTAATACAATCATGTATTCTGTGTTTAGGTTGATGGTAAACGGTAACAACTTAATTTGAAAGAATGGGCGTCTGAAGTTATTGTGATGGATTGTAGCATAGAAACTGTTTTGACTTAGATCTCTTTCTTTGCGAAAATAAACGGGGAATTGTTAATTTATAGAGATACAAATAGATATCGTTTTCACAAGCAAAGCTGCAGGTAAAAACTTACATCCTACTAATATTACAATTGTGAACGTTTGTAAAGATGTTTGGATATTTGGATGCTTGTAAGTCCTCAGATAGTTTGCATTCAGAAATAGGACATAGAATAGATTGTATCTCGATTATAGGTTCTCTTGGGATAAATCCAATTTTGTTAACTACTCTTCCGCGAGCGAAGTCGCGGGCGTCATCTACTATTACATATATTTATTTGCAAGGCTTCTCGCAAACTCGCGTGCGTAAAACTAATGATGATGAACCCTTCCGTCCCCGCTGTAATGGAGTTCCGCATAATTTTATCTACAACTAAATTTGTGAGTGAGTAATTTACATAATGAAAACATTATGAGGGGATTAATTATATTTTTTGTGGGCCAACCTCGAATTGTTGTCTTCGTGTTACTGAGTGTAGGCGGGGCGTTGTGTTGTGTCGTCGCACTGTATATAATATTGCTTTTAATACTTAGCAATATAATTGTATAAAAGCTGCCAGGGACCTTTGGGACTCGTTATGCAGTAGAAATTATTTTTAGGTAAACTGTATTCGTAAAGTAGGGTAAGGCGGAGGTGGTTGTGTATAGAGCTTAGTTGGACATTTCAAATGTCTCGAAAACTACACTCTGTGGGACAATTCGTTGAATGAAGGAAAAAAGCGTTCATAGGAAAGGATTTCGGACTAAGAAGTATTGTGGGTTTCCCAAATAAAAGTACTGTAAAAGAGCTAAAATTCCGACAAGTAAAAACGCATCGAAAACCGTTAAACTTTCTTGTAAATTTTTGTCATCTTGTAGGTTATAATTTTACCTTAAATTTTACTATTTTTTTATAGAAACCCTGTATAAACAAACAACCAATTGACTATGTAGGTATATTCTCGGTAAAATTTATGATTTATTTAAAGTTATCACAAGCAACGGGTACACATTAATACGAATACGTAACGCGAGTGCATCGTATCCTTTTAGCGTTATCAGAAAAACTTGCCTGTTCGGGCATAATTAAGCAACTCGTTTTGGTAACCACTTATAATACTTTCACTGCGTATAAAAAAAAAACTATCATACAAGTCAACGTGAGTAATTATTACCAAATACCTACACATACTATGCACCATCTATAGTTCGTCCTCAATTATACAGTAATTCTAAATTGACATTTCCTGGGTAACTAGTTGCTAGTTTTTATAATATTAATGTATTAAAATCGCTAATCTTTACCTATCGAACTTGTTCCGTTATATATTATCTTTAAATGCTTTAAGAATTTATTTAAAGTTTGCTCTTACCTACTACTTCGCTTATTTATCACTTGTCCGGAAATGCAAATTTTATTATAATTTCAATCGTAGTCTCATTTAAAAAATAGGATTTTATTAATTTAGTTTTTTAAACTATCACTAGTCTATTGATAAAGATAGAATATTAAAATGTAATTTATATAATCTGTATTTATTTAAGAACCGGAAAATTATCCTTTTAAATATGCGAGATGATCAATAGAGTATCACTAGACTAGATGTTAAGTATATATAAGCATTCAAAAAAAACCTTGACTTATATTTAACCTAACACCTTTAGATTAAATTAAAAATAAATAATTAATTATTAATCGAACATGTTTGCATAAAAGCTACGAACTCAACCAACCTAGATCGCACTTAAATCTTGGATTATTTGGCCCACGATTCAAGCCCAATTATAACATACAACACATACAGATACAAATAAATAAATTAACATCAGACATGTGACCATGTAGTACCATAATACCAAGCGAAGTTTTCAATCAATGTACTAGCGAACACTTGTGTTGGATGTCTACCCAACTGTGATTCCAGGTCACACGACATCTCCAGGCGGAGTGGCCAGCGGTCGAGCGACCGTCTATTTCTGTGCACTAACCTACTTCGACATACACCACGGACACCCGTGAAACATTACACATTTTAAAATTAAAACAGTCCTCCGTGTCTCGCCGTGACCATGATCCATGGGTATCGAAGAAAAGTATCGGCAAATACAGAGAACTTTTAGTGCTATAGTGTACACAGGTGCAAAAATGGCAAGGCAAAAAGTTGCACGAGCAAAGCTACATTGACGCATGCGTCAAAAAGTCGCCACCATCTGAAAAACTATTATCACTGTTTCGGTCATCTTCCCGCGTCGTTGTCGTAATTGTGAATAGACCCTTACTATTATTAATGGCTCATTACAGAGCCTACGTTTCTCATAAATAAAGCCTATGAGGCACCATGCTGAGTTTGCCCTTGCAATACCTAATACCACATTGATTAGCACTTTAACGTCCTTTTTAGTAAGTGACACGTCCTCGCTTCGCTTCGGTACACCTTTTTAATTTTATACCGCGAAAAAAATCGTTTAATCGAATAAAAAGTATTCTACATTAGAGTCTGTCATATAAGTCACAAATATGTAGTCTCATAAAAATCGGTACAATTGTTTCGGAATATTTCCTCGCGGAAACGAAACTATTTTCTAGGACTAAATGTATCCTAAAAGCATTTTTATCATATTAGCCGCAAACATGCAAAGTAGACAGACAATCATTAAGAAAAAAACGTTTGGTCACTAAAATTTCCCAAAAATATTTAACGTAAACAATTAACACCGTTATAGTTTCATTATTAGAAGTAGATACACAAATACTTAATACTAGCTTGATGTAACTAATTGCAATTTAAAAGATTTACTGGTAGTGCCAGATTGATAACATTCTCACAAACTGAAAACGTGTTTTCGATAATTGTTTTCGTACACCGTAATTGATGATGATAACCTGACATTCGGCAGAGCGCCAGAGATACCGCGATAGCCAAAAACGACAATATTTATTACACGATGTTTTAAAAACGTTTTTTATAACGTGACTGTATGTGACACGATTACGAGTATTAAAAGGCTTATGTAACAGTTTGGTAAATCTCAAGGCAGGCTTTAAGGACAGTTCAACAAATTAATGATAAGTGACCATCCGTGTTCATTAACATCTGAGATGCCGAAAACATCATCAAAATCGAGGAAACTTGAAAACTGGTATTCTAGAATTCCTTCTTTCATCTCTCTTAAGCGGTTGGTGACACGATGCTTTTGCTGTTGGCTTAAGTCCATGAATCACTTTCACGTGCATCATCTGTTCTACGTCAAAAGGTTTGCTAAAGGGTTTCTTTGGCTCGTAATAAAGCCTTCTTGCGAAATGGTGGTAAACAAGGAAAATACGACCATAAGTAAAGCATTGAATTTTGTAACTTTTTCTAAAACCATAAAAACAATATAACTTTTCCGTCAAAAGGTTTAGCGGATGAAGTTAATGACGTCGCTAGAAAACGTCTCAGTCTACCTCCAGGATGCAGCAACCAACAAAACCTATCGAAGTCGGTTGGCATATTGAGAATTAGAAACTATAGTATTGATGGTTAATGGCACTTTCATAACACTGAATGTCAACACCATCCACCATCCATCGTCGATCATCCACCGTCCACCGCTCCGAGATTGAATCAGCCGATCTCACCACAACATTAGCGGCACGAGACTCATTTGCAAATTAATAACACTAATGAAAAACCCGTTTACGACGGTTGCAATTTCGATGTGTATGTATGAATGTGTGTCGGTGTGCCATTTTCTTTGTGAGATGTAGTTATTTTAATTAGCCGCGCGACCTTGCTTCGTTTTCGAACGTGTAAGCTTACGATTGGCGACGAAGAGGATGGCGAGGTTATGGCTGTGTACCTATTAAGGACACAGGCGCAATATAGAAAGACTGACCGAAGTAAATCTCCATATTGAACGCGCTCAAAGAACACATAGACATTGTTCTCCGCCAAAAGTTTTGGACCGTGTTCGGATGTTTTAGAACAAAAGCGTAAAGATGTGCGCGTGCCGGGCGTAGGTTTCAGAAACTAAGTACATTGTGATACGGGTCAGATCTTAAAGATGGGGAATCTAGAACCTGGAACAAATCTTGGAATCTTTCAAGACTCTTGCCTAGATACCTAGTGGATCCTATCCTGTACACTTTTCCTGCAACACAGCATTGGGAAGACTTAACCCAAGTGATTGTTATCAGCTGAGAAGAAACGTGTTAAAGTAGGACGGCTCAGTCGAAGCTCTTGTAAGCTAGCAAGAGGTTCATTGCTTCAACAATCTCCACTCAACTCAATTCACAGGTAAGAGTTAATATTTGACCGTATCATTTCAACAACTTGTCTGCAAATTTATCTCAGATTGTATCTTTCAATGTTTCCCAGTTTGTTTTCGTTTGTTATCGTAAATGTACACGTCACTTTTCTGCTATTTCTATTTACAAAGATAGATACGGCATCAATTAATTATATCATTATTTCGTTAATGGTATCAATTAATGGTGAATCTTATGCTGTTGTTATACCCACAAGTGAATCTATCTAGTATGAGACTTTACTCTTTATTGTGTGAGATCATTATTACTTAGTTGATGCTTCAGCGTCCGACAGCTTACAGTACGTGGAAATCTATGGCTAATCTCGTGGAATTTCATAATGTAATGGGAAGGCGTACCCATGGACCTAGTTAAGGCTGATTTCTCAAAACCATGAACTCCTATGACAAATAAAAGAGAAAGAATCCTGCGAACCTAGCCTAGGGCTCCTAACACTACTCACTCTCCGAAACATCCGTACGAAAACAACATTACTCAGCAACTTGTTCCAACGCCAGCATTCGAAGGTATGTATACAACATGTCAACATTAAAAGCTAAACATTTTTATTGCCGCCTTTTCAAACCGCTAATCTTGATGTTCGCGAACCAAACAAAACGAAACGACTTCTCGCCATTTATAATTCATTCTCGGTACACGTCCAACGGCCACTTCCGCACTTCTAAACTTTCATAATGCAATTACATAAAATGTCTAAATAAAGGACATTATTACACGTCAACTGCCGACCGCATTCGATAAACGTAATGCAACTGATCTGATACTGAATTGGTTAACCAAAGTCACTATTCTGCATTCATTTTGCAAGTCATAAGTAAACATGCAGGAAAAAGAGAAATAAGAACCCCTTCAAAGCAGCTGAAGCATCGGTGATTATTTTAGTGATGCTCATGTCCATAGGCAAAGGTGATCACTTATCAGACCTGCTACCTGTGGCACAATTGTTTTTTGTCAGCTCTTTATATGTACCAATAAAAGAAATCAGAGTACTTGAAGATTTATAACACGTATGAAAGATTCCATCTTGGGTCAGCCTTTTCCGCTTGTAATAAACACTGCAACCAAATTACCTGAACGGTGACAAAGTTCCAAACTTACATAAGACATAAAATGCATAAAGGACAACGGGTGCGGCCACCCCAGGCTACAAATTACTAATTAATTGCGTGTACCAAAAACGAAAGCGTATGATTCAGCTTTTTGGGAATGTTTTCATTAATCAACGGTTTGAACAAGTGGTGAGCTGTGAGCTGTTGCGTGAATCGTGGTCGGTGGTTACATACTTTGACCGCATGAAACGGCACATCTTCACTAACAGGTATAAAGTATAGGTTTGCTGCGTTATACCCACTTGTTTTTAAGCACTAATAAGTCTGCAAACATATCCAATTTTACAGTTATGTAGACTGGAGGAAATTTACGCTCAATAACAGGAAAGTTACGAGGTGTGAAAACTGCAACATGCAACATATTTGTATGTTCCAGAATTCCAATGTCTTCAATTGTGTCTTATAATCTTACATGAACTAAACAAGCTTTCACGCTAATTAGCTGATAAGATTAGGAGAGGAACACGGAAGGGGTTATGAAATATTTGCCACTTGCATTGTGTTGATAGGTGATGGTTGAACTACGCCACGATTCTGCATTCCTTCGTTTGACATTTGAACCAAACACCATTATGAAATTCTAACTAACCAGTAGGTAGTAATAGGTACCTTACATGATCACTTCTTCAGAAGATCTGCATGGTGACTTACCTGCAAAAATAAAAAGAAATATTAATTTAGACTTGTATAGTTAAAAATAAGCATAATTTAGTCGTCTTATAAGTCGGTAGCCAAGCGTACAAACTATCTATTAACCCATTATTCCTATATTATATGGGACAATTAAAGCTTTTCGTAACCCTACTACCTTCCTAGTATCTGTCTACTAGTTACTGTTACTACTGTTACTACTATAAATCTCTAAAACAAAGTCGCTGTTATTAAAACTTATACATCGATATACGACTCATCTCCATTACATTACAGCCGACACAGCCACCTATTTATAAGGAAAGTAAAGTAGAGAGACGGCACCAAATTACACCGATCTCTCTCGCGCACAGCTCGGCTGATTCCGTTTACTTTATTACAGTGTTTAATTGTGTTATCTGTCACATTGAATGTCTCCATCGCATTCCACTTGATACTCCAATTCCTCGAAGTTGCGCAACAGTTGTCGCGAGCGACGCGTTCCGCGCCGGAAGCTCGTTGACGTTCGAAAAACGTTTCATTTAATTTTCGCGACTTCCGCTGTCCGTAGCGGTGAATAGCGGCTTTTGGTGGTAAATATTTTGAACATTTTGAACCTTATGTATTAGTATTATGGTATACGTTAGCCCTTTTATTTATAAGCATTGATTAGATAATAATATCTACTATAGTCAGTATTTATAAACATAGACTTAGCAGGAACTAAATTCCAATCTACTTTTTAAATTAAAAGTAATCCTAGGATTACCTAGTACCTACAATAGTAAGTTTAGACCATCCATGTATAGGCTGTACGTGTTAAGCTTGATAATTAGTATCAAAAAAACCCCGACACTGATTTCTTGAAGATGATATTTAGTATTTAACGATGACATTCACCTCATTCAGTTATTTTTAAATATCCACGTGTATCACGACAATGTATCAATATGACCAATGTTTCTTCTTTAAGGAAAATGTAGAATATTTTATGTAGCAGTACATTGTAATTTATTGCAATAAACAATCGACACTACAGTCATGCATTTTCAATCAGATACACTGAAGATACAGATACTTAGAACTACATAATTGCACCTAGAAAAAAAATATATAATATCCACGATAATGACTTAATTAAGCCGACAAAAACTAACACGCTTCGCCAACTGACAAATTGCAGTATCCGTGTAATTCACCACAAATATTATGTACATGCGTTTAGGTACAAATAAAAACAACAATTACTACGAATGGCGGCTTCCAGTGCCAAAGTACTCGTACTATTGTTAAGTAGATCGAATTACAATTAATAGTTGGGCAACGATTAACTATCGATTGCCGATCGATTATTCCGGTACGGTTAAAATTAAAAGAAACATACTATTCTACATTGTATACCTACATTCAGCAGAGCCTTTGTATTCCAAAGGATATTTACATTATTAATGCTTGAAGAAATTAATTACAAGTAACTGTTTTGTTTTGAAATGTGTGGGGATTTACGTCAGTTACGAAGACTTCTAATCATCCCCTCAATCTTTATTCTTAGTAGCGTAGACTTATTGGATAGTTACCATACTGCTGTATAGTTTCCCAAACAAACCGTACTTGTTACATAGTTGACGTACAGAGCTGTAGACATAAAAACTTTCCTATCACTGTACCAAAGTAATCAACGATTTTCACTACCTTTCTTTAACAACATTGTGTTAAAGTGAATGCGCAATTCGTACATCCGTCTGGTAATCGATGTTTTCGTAACTCGCTCATCAAACTCTATGGGCGCTATAACTTGTGTAGAAAGCTGGGCAATTGCTGATCCCAATTAAAACGTCCGTGCACTACTCGAGATGACGCTTACTGCAGGCGAATATAGTCTTTATGGGTAGACGACGCATGAGGTTTTAAGGGTCATATTTGATAATTGTTTTTTTACGAAGATGACGTCGTCCGGATACGGTCAGTACGCTTTATGCCGACTTGCACTTTCTACGGTTTCGGAGCGAACAGAAGATTTCCGCAGCGCTTTCGTCGATCATTTGAAATTCAGATGCGGTTTTAAGAACGACCTTGCGGTGTTACGGCGGTCCTTTTGCGTGGCCCGCATTGTAATGTCGTGATTCATGTCGCGAATGATACTGCTATTGATACAATCGTGACTCATTCAATTGACGCTTCCCAATCTTTAGGGCCGTACGATCTGCAGAAAAGAAAAATCAAGAACATATGCTTTTAGGTTTAAAGAAGGTAAATAGAAAGCCACTCAATTTAAAATTTTCCCGTCACAGAAGGAAATAAAAACTATACTTTACAAATCAACTAAAGAAGTCGAAGTTGATAGTCACGAATTCATTGCAGTTGTTATTGTTTATACACAAATTTTCTTTGTCTATTTCCACGAACTGCACCAGCAGAACCAAGTACAATTATTGCTAGTTAAAAACAAAAAACATTAAGTTGATTGAGACACGCTGGCCAACACAATGAAAGACAATCGCGTGCCGTGACGCCATGCGACATAATCGAATGTGGCTTAATAAGCAATTAATGGTCTGGCTCATTGGCAATTAACACGTAATTGAGATCTAAACGGTGCCAGTCAACTAAGGGTCACTTCCAAACTGTTTGTGCAGCATGCGTCACCTTTCTAAGAACTGGTCAAGATAATAGATACCCCTAATAAGATCTACGATCCAACGATGTAACAAGAAATTAATGTAACACTTCGTTGTACAAAAGAGCAGTTTATTCGCTAACCAGCGCAGCTATCGCAGTGGGACAGTTATGGGTTGCGATTATGATGATGATGATGAATCGGTAAGGTATACGGATACCTTTCAGAAGGACTATTGCAACCATTAAAAATCAAATAGTGACCCATGGCCTAACAACCTACCTTAACAATACCCGATACTTCGCATCGACTTATTCATGTAGTTATAGTCGCAGTCTCCACTGCACTAGTACCAGCCTATTCCTAACCTACGGACGGAGGGAACCAGGTTTAAAACCAGTTTGTTCCGATCGCTATCGTCTCGTCCCGGCACCGGCGACTTAGCGCTAACCCTTAACGGTAAACTGCATACATTCGCAGCTGCAAACACTTAAACCTTCAAGATCACTTTACTTCCACAATATACATTTCACGCAAATTATTGGCTCCCTAATAAATTCATAACGGATTTATTTATTAACAGAACGCCAACATAATCACTATACAGTTGAAGGTAATTAAGGTAACAACTAAGTGCTATTAAGTAAGGCAATACTACGTGTAATAAGGCATTTCAATACAAATTAAGTCAAGAAAGATTAATTTAAAATAGAAAATTATTTTGAGAAGAAATTTAAAATAAAAATTACAATAAATTTTTGGTTCCCCAAAATTCTCTATGTCTATCTATGTAAGTAAGTTTAACGAGGAATCATGTTTGGTTGACTTACTAAGGCTCGTGACAGATACAATAAAATTATAAGGGCTTACGTAAATCCTACACATGTTTTGTTTTGAACCTTATAATAAAGCTAATCTTACAAAGGCAGCATAAGGCTATGATCAAACTGCGTTAACAGAAAAGTTAAATACTGCTGAAAAACTATTGTTTATAATTCTGACAGAAACAACGTATTGGTGAGATTGAGAGACAATTTTAGAGCTTTATGGACTCCTTTGCAATTTGGACCACTTCATTCTCAGAGTTAAGCCGGTATCAAATTTGAAAATTTATAAGGAGAAGGAAATCTATGTCTTGAATTAAAACTTAAAGCGTCATACGTTACTTAAAAAATGCATGTGAATTGACTATTTAATTCCATCACAAAAGGTAAGAAATAGCCTGCAATGGAACAATAAAATAAAAATTCACAATACAGAGGATCAAAATGCAGATAACAGTTTTGGGTATTCTCACAATAGATTGCACCCTAAAGCTATTCAACCCTCTCCCTACCCGACGAATGAGTAAACACTTCACCACTTACAGATTGAAGATATTATTATGGAGATACGCTTCAACAAGTTTAACCCTAAGATTACTCGAGCGGGTATAATTTAAAGGCTACTTAGCGGTCGCGCTGTTTATCATTCCTAAGTAAGTCATTACAATTGCATTTAGGGTTATTGAGGACGATGGGGAATGAGGCCTCAACCCTTTATTATAGTAGGGGTTTCTATTGTTTGTTTAGCTATTAACTTTGAATGTAGTTAACGGTATGGAAAGTGAAGAGCTATGGAAACGAAGATAAGTCGGAACAGAAAGTTTTTCAGTGTTTATAAAAAAAAGTTTAGTCGTGGTAAACAATCTGATCCTTCTTATTCTGAAGAAAAACTCACGCCCAGTGGGATAAATAACTATTCCACTGTCTCACGTGACTACTTTGACAATAAATATTACCTAGAAGACATCTTTCTTTAAAACAGTGAAAACATTTTCCCTTGCAATAACCATCTCGAACATAATAAGTTCGTAATGAAGATAACTCATCTACCACGCGATAGATTCCATTGACATATCTGTCAGCTTATGTGCTACATAAATGTGTGAGCTTAGGTCATGTTTGTTTTCGGATGTGAATAAATGTGTGTGAATAATAATAGTGACTGCATGGGTAATGACACGTAGTATTATTACTTCGGTGTTTGATAACATTACAACTCCGCCCTAATATTGATAGATAGCGATTCACGTGTGCGATAATAAGATTACTGCGGCATAAGGCTGAAGTTAAAGCGCCAACAATATTGGATTACCGCGGCCTCTGACAGTTCAGTCGGTAAGCCACGGGACCGGTATTTTCAAATTTCCTCTGCTACGCTGTCAATTATTTTTAACTCGCCATGACGAATCGATTGTGGAATAGATTTTTCGCGTTTTTTTATTGTCCTCAGTTTTTGTTATCCGTTTTGTTTGCTCAGTCATTCTGTCGGAAATTATTCTCGGTACTCTATCTTCCCGGATATCTTCTGAGATTGTAATCGATGAACAAGTATCTACGTTAATAGTATGGAGCGGTGAACTTTGCTTCATTAGTACCCACGTTAACATTAACCATGGTATTAGAACATTTTTGCAGGTAAAAAAAATAGCAAGAGGATATTCACCTTGGGGAGCTACAATTTCTGGTTATTAAACATAGAATTACAAATCAGTAAAACAATAATGACGAAGAGGCTATGATTTTATATAAAGAGGAAATGGATTCCTTGAGGAAATACCAACGGCAAATGCCTCGGAGAAGGTCTTTATCCACAACTATTTAAAGCTACCATTAAGCTTCCATCTCTAAATAAACTGTTTGATCGTGAATATCATCAAATATTAAAAAAGAAAATAAAATTGAAAGTGAACAAAACTTTTGAGGGTCACCATGAGGTGTCACTGTCCTCGCACCCTTTAACTTCAAACCCGTCGTAACAAGTTCCGATTATTTCAGTAACTTTGATCTCAATAACTGAATCACCAAAAGACAAAGTCCATAATAAGATATGATGAACCCAACAAAAGTCATGAGAGTCTGTATGTTCTGTATTAATTGATTCGTACTTTATCGATGCTCTTATGACTCTCATTATTAAATCTTAGCGATTCTTATGCATCGATATCTTAGCTTTTTTATTTGACTTGAAGCAAAATTATGATGCGACATTTTACCTTCATAAAATTAAGACCCTTTTTGGCTCTTTTATCCTTTCAAGAGTTCACGAATCTACGCGTTTATTTTAACCAACACAATAATAGTTAAACACTAGTTATATTTCTAGTAAACATGATTTACTTTTGCCGTGGAATGCTTCGAAAACACATTTCGCTGGAACATTACCAACGTGTGAACTGAGAGGTGTGAGCTCGTTAAGTGGTGCTTTTATTTATTTTAACATGACGACAACCGTTCGCATTCCATCTCCGACTTGAACTGTTTTACAAAAGGACGCTTCAGAAAGGTTTGTCTGCTTTACATAAAACATTTTTGATAAAAAGAAATTTAATTTATAATACTTATCTACAAGTATAGGCTTTTTTGGAAGGGTTGTGAGGGTTAATACTTTCCTTCAGTCTTCACTTGTCTCTTTATAATCATCTATTTAGTATTCCTTTTTAAGGCCTTATTGCGCGATTTCAATAACATTCTAACTTGTCAACAAGTGTCAGTAGGAAAAAGTCACGAAACAGGACTGTAATGTTATGTTAATATAGCATTTCACCACGTAATAGCACCACTGTACCTGCCGTCTCTAAGAGATGGCAGTAACCCCTCATGTTATTAAATATGTGGCTCGGAAGAAAAAAAGGTTGAGTACGACTGTTTTAGTTGAGACTTGCTCGCTTTCATTACCAAATATCATGTTGTATGCGCCGGTCTCGGATTACAGCGAAAGTCGAAGAGCGTGAGAAACGCTTATAGTTGAAATTAAAAAAGACGATACATAATTTAGTTAGCATCCGGTAATTTAGGTAACAGACATAAAATTAATCATTAGTTTTTTAAGTTGGTTCCCTTCTTTTGAAATTTTGAAATCGCTTCAGTAATTTAAAAAAAAATCGAAAAATACTGTATATTTTTTATTTTTTTGTTTACCTTTACCGACCATTCAAAGACCGGGAGATCAAACAGTGTTTCAATTACTTTATTTTCTAAATTTTTTTGTAGTACGTTTCCCTTTTACTCGTTAATTTCAATTGAATAAGTTGAACCTTAACGCACGCTGGACATTCCGCGCCTAAGCGTTACCAACATCCCGATGTTATGTTGTAATTCCACACAACTGCATGCTTGTAAAATGGTAATGAAGGTGGCAACAAAGCGCTAATTGCAAGCGAGTCTAGTTAGCCTATACACTCGCTCTCTTCCTTCACACACTACATTTCCTAGTTACCAAGAAACGCCTATTAATTAGCGTTACGTGATACATCTGAAGAAATGGCATCTTTGATACGGAAACCTCCACAATCGGGTCACATACGAAGTGTTCTTACATTTAACTAAACAAACAATTTATTCATTATTTCGTTGGCCGCTGCAACCTTTACGTAAGCGATACACGAATTATCGTCCATTGTGTTAATGTAACGTGTTAGTTATTATTTTCTGGGGCTCATTGTGTAATCGGATCGTTGGCTGAGGATATAAATATATATTCGAATGACTAACGAGCCTTTTGATTACGTTCTATTCGATTTTGTATGACATTCCTACGCTTGTCAGACTTATAATATTGAGTTTAGACACGCCCATAGAAAAAGTACCTACTCAGTACGTTAATTATCAGTATATTTATTAGGTTAGCTTAACAAGTTTTTGCTGTTCCGGTAGTGGTAACTTTGAGAATCAACTTTTTCTTGGGCCTCCCTAAAATTACTTTAGCTTACCATACTACTTATACCAACATGAATCTAATTCCTTTTACGAATTATATTAGGCATTGCATCCTCCCCTCATTTCTTTTACGCTTTATACAACTCCGTTGAACCCCCTTTGCTCATTGCAAAAAAACTGGTGTCAATTCAAAGTTCAATTTATTACACATTTCAAAGTAAAAACATCAGTTAACCTTGAGTAGTACAATCCAGTATCCACTGACCAGTAACCACGGGCTTCCCTACAAGTTGTTTACATAACGTCCGACACGACAGCGATATTAAAAATAGCATTGTCGTCCGCGGCGACTCTCGTTTTCGTTCCGCGGGAATGTCGCCGCAGACCGGTGCGCGTGCGCTTACGAGTTCATGATGCAAGTCGACGCGGTTGTTGCTACACCCACGGGTACTAGCGAGTATCTAGTATTTACCTATTAACTTCCCTTTTATTTCGCCAGAAGAAAATGCATTATGTATACCCACCCCTGGGGAGGAAGTGGGTTATGTAGGACTCTGGGATACTCCGTGTATCCACTAAAAACCCCTGGGTTTTCCCTACGCCGAAGTGGGGAAGCCTCCAGAAACAGCGTATCCTTAACTACCGAAACTTCTTCGGCGAAATGGTTACTTAATCGTGACAATCCAACACTACCCAATACTATTAAGTCTTTTTTTTACGATTTAAGGTATGTCACAGAGCAATATACCGGAAAACATTATCATTTGATAAGTACGACATACTTTCTACTACGCTCATTAGTTCCGAAGTCTCAGCCTTTAAATTTTTTCGTCTATGGATGTAAGTTCAACTCTAGCTTGTACCTCACTGTACTCTCCACGCGCCCGTTCGCCTGCGGTGAGACAGGCGCACGCGCGGTCGCTTCCGAGTTGACACTTGATAATAATACGGCTGGAACGATTGGATAGCCGTCGGAACTCGTCCGCCAGCTAACTACAGACCGACTCATTAAACACTTTCTTAACACACGCCACACGCACACGCGTTTATGTGCTTAATAATACGAGTTTGTGTAATTTGCATAGCTTTGCCTTGATTGTCTGGATATTAATTTGTGAAGGGTTTCATTTGGATCCTTTTTTCACGGTAATAATTAT
>LGAG01000319.1:683936-703022 GCA_001278395.1 Lerema accius | reverse complement strand
AATACATTTTTTCGTCTGTGGAAAAGAATTATGTTAAACAAAACGTAAGTTCAACTCTACCTTGTACCTAACTTCACTCTCCGCTCGTCCGTTCGCCTGCGGTGAGGCAGGCGCACGCGCGGTCGCTTCCGAGTTGACACTTGATAATAATACGGCTGGAACGGTTGGATAGCCGTCGGAACTCGTCCACCAGCTAACTACAGACCGACTCATTAAACACTTTCTTAACACACGCCACACGCACACGCGTTTATGTGCTTAATAATACGAGTTTGTGTAATTTGCATAGCTTTGCATGCCTTGATTGTCTGGATATTAATTTGTGAGGGGTTTCATCTGGATCCTTTTTTCACAGTAATATTATATAGAAAGGTATGAGTTTGAGATTTGATATACTCATAGTTTATATCGAGAATTGCCTGTAGCTTATGCGTAATTTAGGAAATAAAACTAAACGCAGACAATTACACGATGTTAATTGTTTTGTAAATTAATTTTTCATCTGCAACGCTATTTCTCTTAGTGCTACATGTTCTCCTAGGCCAGTAACTATACATCATTCATCTTCTTATTAGTCCAAAAAAAATAACCCATCTACTTTACATGAGTACAAACTAAAAAGGTAAACAACCCGGTATTTCTAATATGAAGCGTCAATAAAGTGACTACTAAGCGAGGTTTACACTGATGCAAGTAGTGCGATTGCTCAACGACGACGCGTCAACTGCCGTGACACACCGATCATAGCGTTAGGGCGCGTTCATACTGCACGCACTGCCAGATGCGATTACGCTACTGTCTGAAACGACTTTGTAAACGCAAAATTATACTGACTTATGTTCACGCCGGAAAACGCTATGACACGTGAATAAAATAATACAGTTTAATTGTATTGAAAATGTGACCAATAGATCACTACGGCTTGAATACGTATGGGTATTTTTGTATGATCAGCGGCTAACGTCTACGACGCATACTCGCAGTAGCACTTGCAGCGCAATCAGGCGCTAAGAAGCATCATCATATTACACTTATTAATCATTTTTTGCTAGCCATTATGGTATCACATTTTTTTAGTTTATGACTGATGCGTTTAACGTAATATCACAATCACATTGCCTATAAGCTGACGCACCAACTTATCTCACTTGTCAAATGACATTAAGCAGTTCTATAATTCGGAGTCAATAGATGAACATAATACATACATACTAAACTTGTTATTATTAATATACTCTTTATAATCGGGTAAAAAGTCGAAGGCAACACTTGTCTAATGTGAACGCAGGACGCTGCATTTCTCGCCCGCAGGTCCAACGCATATTTTACTATTACAAAATCAATTTCAGTGAATCGCTTATGAAATTTCAATGGCAATTAATAATTAGGTCGGAAAAACATATTTTAAATTAACTCCTTTTATACACTTACGTGATTTATTAGAAATTTCGAATTACGACATTTTTTATTACACACAATATAAAGTAAACACGAGGTAATTTTAGATGCATTTTTTAGAACTTCACTAAACACACAATTGAAAGCCATTGGAAAGACATTTTTTTCATTAACAAGGTTGCCTTAAAGTCACAAATTTTAAGTTGTTAAACCAAGTTTACATGAGATTATATTACTACATGTTTTCAACGCAAATCATTTACATTCTACACCGGTTTTGGCATTGAAAGCCACGTTATAAATTAACGTTGTAAAATGGGTTATCGGAACATAATTGCACATGTGCAGTTCGGCTGACGATATGAATCGAACGACGTTTATTGGGTCGAAACCTGTTCCTGTCATGGGCCGATAAAAAATACCCACGTCGATAATTACACGAGCACTTATATCAGGTACATTACATAATGGCCGCGGGTAATTTTTATCCATAAATAGCACAATCTTCGATCGAGATTGATGTGTTATAGGATTCCTTGGGTCTTGTTTTCGTTACGGCATAAATTGTATGCCAACTCTTCAATTAATCCTTGTGGAGAATTTAAGGCGGAATTTTAAATGAGGTTAAAAAGGTAAAATTTTAAAACCAAAATAAGCCCTACGATTATCCTTACACAAGGGGACAAGAGAAATACAAATATGTTTTACTCGGCTTCAACCCCTCTTTCTTCGCCCCTTTAGAGACTGAACTTCCAAAAATTTGTCTAACTTTAGTGTTCCCCTACACTTCATAAAACCCTACATAAAGTTTTTCTGTCAGTCAGTTAAGTCAGTCAGTCAGCAATCCCAACTACAATATCTGCTTACAAGTTACATTCTAAAACACTACTGCATTTAATAATAACTAAAATAAAATCATTCAACACTCTTCAATACATTCAACAGTTGTAAGTGCATTTAAATTCAAAATGGAGGATGCCACTAAGGATGCTAGGAGCACGGGTCCCGGCAGCGTTTATAAATATTCATATTAAAGTACCTACTGCCTAACACCCAAGTGAAATTAACATAATATTATGATAAGGCAAAAATTCTCGAGTCAACCGTCTGGAATGGTATTTATTTAAACGATACTATTGCAACTTATTACAAACACCACTACGATTTTCACCAATGTAAATGTAATCTTTACGTAACTTATTAATGCAAAGTTATGCATATAGGTACGAGCGAGTTAATATGCACTCGGTTCTATTTTACATAACTTGCCGAAAAAGATTAAGATCTCGCTTTTAAAACGTATGTGCTAAGTTAATACGGTTATTTAAACATAAAACTTTGAGACCTAATTTTAACACTTTCATTATGAGCAGTTGTCGATGAAAGCCTTATTTTGCAATCGGTGTAGATTTAAGATATTAAGTTTTAAAAAATTTATTGCAACGGTCGAAAATGTTGTTTTACGATTTTACGAATTAATTATGCATAAAATTTAACAATGAATTAAAAATTAAGTCAAGTTAATTTTGCAGTGATAATAAAACCCAGTAATGTCAAATTATAAGTACTGCTGACTTATCATTATTGACGACCCGTATTACGCAATGATTACCCTGCAGGGACGCCGTTCAATGGGTCCTGGGTTCGTTTCCCGGCGAGGCGGATATTTTGAGTAATTATTTTTCTTGGTCTGGATGTGTTTTTTTGTTGTCTATATCACCTACGACATTTGGAATCCTACTATATGACTTTAATTGGGTAGTTTTTTTTCGTAAATATTAATTTCAAAAACTCATCATTAGAACGCTTTATATTATATCAAAATTAATAACGCATTATTTCACTGACAAGCATTTTGAAACGGAAAAAGAATAACGTAATTTAGCATCATAACAAAAACTCCCTTTAGAAAATAGAAGCTCGCACAATATTTTTACTGACGTCAGAACTTAACGCGCAGATGGTTAATCCGATTAAATATAATTAAATCCATACTAATGTGATGGCTATGTTAGTTAAAATATCATATGTTGTATACGATGCACATAAATATCGCCTACGAAATTATTTTCTATCTTAAATTAAAGGTACATAATACAATTTCTCCCGTTAGACGTTAAGTTGGATTAGACCATCATTTTAGTTATAACATTCAATCTATTTAGACCAGAAATCAATTTGGTTTATCACGTGAAATATTTAACCTATAGTCCTAACTGCATAATAGTTAAATCAATCAAGCAGCAAAACGATAGCATAATCAAAGTGTATAAAAAACACATTGGACCAAGAATACTGCCCTGAGAAACCCTCTCATCGTATCATATTCATACTAAGCACATGCAAAATCCTTTAGCATCAACGAAACGGGCGTTAGAAATCTCCGGTGTTCCCTCCGGTTCGGCGCCGGTCGTTGAACTGCCATCTGGATTTGAGGGGAGACATTTTGAATGGGCGTTAAGAAACGCCAGCGTTAGAGCTACATTGATTTAGAGCCGCTGTCGGCTCTTTCGGTCTGCTTGACAAATTGTAATTGGATCGTGGAATTCCAACACCGTGGGCGGAATTACGAATTGGCCTATTTGTTTTTCATACTTACAAACATTTTTGTTTGGTTTCCGTGATTTGTGTTTACGTAACGTCTCGTACATGTTGCGGGGACGACGATGAAACTGATCAACACTTAGATAGTACAAACACGAATTGCCAATAAAGCGGATTTGTGTTGCTTGTTAGGTATTGAAGATTTGAGAAACTTTGTTGCATAAAATTACGAAATAGTAAATTTGATAAACAAAGAAATAAGTATCGATGTAATGCAAGTAAAAATCAATTTGGCTATTATAAAATGTTTTCATAGTTTTTTTTTCAGAATTCATTATCGATCGATTTTACTCACGCACTAAAAAGCTTTGGCCTAGCATCTAAAATTAAAGCTATCGTCTCTCTTAAGTGGGTTACATGGGCACATGGGTGTAAAAAACAAGTTGTTAAGAAGCGAGAAGATGATTTACGAGCACAAACACACATAGCAACTGTTAACGTAAAACTTTTCGTGGCGATCCATCATCGGCCGAATAATGAAGATTCCACCGAAGTGCTGTCAATAGTAAACATTTTCACATTCCTAAAATAGCCTGCTCTTACCAAACCCGCTTACCGCACTATACGAGTCTGTGCACACGATATAGAATACCTAATAAGCGGATCGGTTTAAGAAATCTCGTGCTTTAACCCGCGCACAGGTCATCGACCCACGGTACCGGCTAAGCGCGACGCAGGCGCAGGCCTTATTGTTGTCTATAGAATGGTTTTGTCTTGCAAGCTTACTGTAGTCAATTTACTTCAAGGTCAAGTTTAAAAATAACCGCGCAACTCGTATGCAGTTCTTGCATCGGTGAAGGATTTCGATTCTAGTGTTCGTCAAGGTTAAGTCTTACGTCAACTTCGATTCACAGCTGATAGCTTGGACAATTTACGATAAGTGAGTAAGACGCATATCAAAATTTGATGACGATAACAAATTAATGCGTCAGGTTAGTATGCCGCTAGTCACGTAACAACGGAAATTTTAATAGACAAGATTTAATTAATAAATTATTCAAAATAAATTATGATTATGAAAATATACGTAAATTGCAATTAAATTAGCAACATTTTGAAGATTTATTAAATAACTAAAATCTTGTTTGAGAAAGCACCGAAGGATATCATTTTGATACAAGGGATTACACTTATGTTAAAAAAATTAAGTATAAATTACCTAGTTAATAGCATGAACACGATATATTAGTTTTCTATAACATATTTGTAGCTGATGAACCGTTACGGTTGCATCAGCATCGGCAACAACTCTTTCATCATCAAATACAAAACATTTATTATTACTTCGTTCAAACAAAGAATGAAGTGAATGATCCTCTTGCCGTTTATTTGTTTGTATATTTAACCAATATTACGTCTTAGAACCAATATACTATTCGAATACGAGTTTATTTATTGACAAATCGTGGGAAAGCATACAAATTAGTTGTCCTTGTATAGATTAATAAGTTTGTTTCGTCGTAGGACTGCAATGTACATTACAGATAAGATTTCGTTATCACACAAATAAGCGTTGTATTATCAATAAAGTCAACAATTCTTAGTTAAATTCCCAGTCGACATAAACGATTGTTTTATCAAATGCCTTTGTTAGATCCATTATCTAATAAATTGTAGTTAATCTCTTCGCAACGTAAGAAACGGAATAGGTTTGTTAACAAAAACTAGATGCCATTGTGAGTCGCATGCACTGCCGTCGCAAATTCACTTGCTTCTTGCGCACCTGCTGAGTTACCATTGTCTGGTTTCGTTCGAGCATCCCATACCATCAATCGGAGTCATCGATCTGCTTGCGAATATCGAGCGTGTTACATTGTATCGTATAGAAAGCGTGGGCGATTCGATCGGCAATTAATGACAACATCGGAGATCTGCTTCTTGCTTCTTTCCATTGTTCTATTGCCAGCTTTAATTAGTGGCGAAAGTCTAACGAGAGTGCCGCGTGAAAGTTTTCTACACACGTCTTGTCCCACGTGCATCGTAACTTTTATGGTGTTACGAGTTTGTGCCACGGCTCGGTTACCAACAATCATGTGATTACGTCTCAAGGACGGACGAATGGACGTTCATTCTTGAAAATTCTTTACGACTGTTTGTAAAAGTGGTTTTGAGTGTTTGTCTACAGTAGAAAACTCCGTATAGAGATACAAATATTGTGTAATACATTTCTTACGTTCGCAATATGGATCTATAATAACAAGAGTTATGAAATTAGATTCTACATGATTTGATTACTAAATAAAGGTAGAAAATAAACAGCTCTTGAAGATACCGACAATTTGTTTTAAACATGTTAGCCTAGCTATGATTAAACATTTAAAGCAATATGGCAAAGTGTTTAATCTGTCTGATAAAATGGTTTAAACATGAATAATAACAGCAAAGACTAAGCAAAGACGATTGACGAATATAAAAAATTTAAATGTTCAAAAGATTTTCTGTAAGAGTTGTGGTTTAGAAAATCAAGTAGGCACTTAATTGTAATATTGAGAATGAGGTCGTCATCAAAGGTTATTGAAACTAAATCATTTATCGCGGCTACGTTGCGGTTTTACGGCTCGTTGTTACCAACGCTTACAGACAGTTTTATTCGCAAGTTCTTTTCACCCTAGCAATTGTTGTTGCTTCTGAACTACAAGCAAAACAAGTCTTAGATATTTCATCTAATAAATCATTTACAATTACCATGTTTCCTAAATCCTGATCATACAATTAATCAAATTTAACATATAATGTGCTTTCGAAGTCGAACTCGGCCGTGATCTAAATCTGAGCTTTTTTCGTTTAGCCTACTTCTTAGAATTTTATTAGATGTTGAGAGTATACCAAATAGATAGAACTATCCATCTTTATGATTATATCATCTAACATACCATCTAAATCTTTGAAATAGTCTCTATATACCTCACGAATTGTTTCAACATATTGGATATGAGTGTTTTTTGTCTCCTTATGGTTTTCTATGAGACTCATGTGTACAATAGCAAGGCTCTCTCCACGCACGGTCCCCGTGAACCGGTTAAAGTAGTGGTTTTGTTTACGCATTGTTGTGTTCGGGTTTCGAGCGCGCTTGAAAGTGCAATTACCGACACAAGTGGCTTTAAAGGGTGGTGCGGTAAAAATAGGGGTATCACAATAGAAAAAAAGTAGTTTTCGTAAAAACTAACAAAAGATGCTCAATTTCTTAAAAAATGAAAACTGGTGACTATGCACCAGACAAGAAATTTAAAATGCCCTAACAATTCTACAAATTACGTGTAAAAGTACGTTACATTTATCCTTATATTAACACCTAGCAGATACTGTTCCTAAACTTATACAAACGACTGGAATGATATTAATAAAAATTTTGGTGTATCGGAAAGAGTACCGAGTATGGTTTACGACCACAATGGAACCCAATAGCAGCAAGATCTTTCTTCTAACAATTTCATCCGTAAAGAGATATAGACAAAGAATCCAATAAAAAGAATGGACACAAATATTTAATATTACAAAATATACTTCTCCATCACCCCGTCAGTAAGTCATTCAATCGAATCTGTACCGTCGGTTTATAGTTTCATCCTATTATCGTCGATGTGAAACAGATATCATATTGTATCCGATTACTCTTAAGCTCGGATACACCGCAAAGCACAGTAGCTACACAACCAACGATTATGATGATATCGTCGTTTCAAATAATAAATGTGTCAAGTTTGAAATGGACTGCGTTGTATAGGATTCCCGTAATTGTAACCATAAAATCATTTTGATGTTTGTGGCAACTGTGGATTTTGGATAATATTTTGTAAGATGTTATTCTCTCACCTTAAAAAAACTACGAATAGATGACTTGTGTAATGAGAAATACGAAATTCTAAATCCAAAATGATACAAACACAATAAAGAGATATTTCACAAACAGAAAGACCAATGCGGTGAAATAATTATAGCGCATGTTGGAATACTTGGACCGCACGTGACACTTACATTAACAAACAATTTTCAAGTAAAGGAATGAATTAATAAGCGCTATTTAAATCATGAAGATCAAAGTACATTATATGCAATACTTTTAATATAAGTTGAAAAAGAGTAGGTATGACGTTGGCGGTAGTAGATACAAGGAAAAAAATTATGTCATTATTATTATCAACATTGTAGTAGATGAGACTATTGTTCAAAGTTCACACGGCAGAGGTTATTTTCAGGTTTTCAACCACTGCAATTAGTCTCAAAGATGCTATAACGAACGCATAAGTAAATTAACGTTTGATCATAATTAAGATTTGAAGAATAATGCAAAAACTTGAGACAATCGCAGTCAATTACCTTATAACTAACTTAAGAAATTTTAAGACTGGAAAACATTCGCATTTATCAACTATAGCATATGCTTAATATGAAACAGAATACACGATCAACATTTAACAAATGTTTTTAAACTGAGACAACATATAAGGGACAAGGCAAACCAACTGTGAAAACAACGTAACACGAGGATGCCAGGGGAGATGCGGTTTCAAGAGCACGCTAGATTGATTAGTAGAAACATCTAGGGAATCGCATTCAATGAAACTTTTAAAATGAGAAACTGAATAGAAATAAATATTATTTCAAATCGGTATTCGATATTTACAAAACCCTTTGTTTACTCATCTGTTAAAGTTCCCCGGGAACTTCCATGAAATTTGGAAGTAGCCAGATTGTTAATATAATTATGCGGGTACAAAATTGGTACTAACTAGTATTATTCCTTAACTGCCCTAGGTATAGTGAATAATGTACCAGTATAAAAATACACTTACAAATGGTTAGAACAAAAGGTCTCATTATGAACAAATGGTGCAAATAACAATTCATATTTTACAACTCTTTATTTAAAAATTAGAAAAAAGGCACGCAACTACTCGGTAAAATTAATTAAAGAAAAGCTATGAATCAGAATTTACTAGAAGAAATATAATAACACCTGTTTTGTACAACTACAATTTAAGGAAATATAAAGAGCTGAAAAAAACACGTAATGTGACAATATCGACACAAACTAAGGAGACGTAATTAAAGACGCGGTTTGAGCCACTTGAGAATTGAGAAGAACCCGAGATTGATTGAATTAAAGCAAAGGCTTCCTCGAGCTCAGTCAACGGAATGTATGTGCAGCGCACACATTCAATATAGGTAATTGAATGCATACCCACTACTTAAATGACTGAATTGTGAATGAAATTTCGGCAATAGTGAAGAGATCTATTTGTAAATTTCAGGACGGATCCATAGATATTTTAAGTGACAAATATTTTTGAACTATACAAAAATTTTAATTTGATAATGCGTTGTGAATCATGAGAAAATTCGTATATATTTAACGAATCAAACAAGATGTTGACGAATTTGTAATGGAAAGCTTTCAATACTTAGATAAATGTTAAAGCCCAAAGGTACAGGTCAAAATATTGAATCATATAAGTTCGATTTAAGTGGTTATAAAACTGAGTACGCTGTTAAACTAAGCGTTTCGGACGGTAACAAATATACGCAATAACGTAACGATATTCACGTAATATGTGCGTAAGTGCACTGTTAAATAGTTTCCATTGCACTACCTGAATACTAATTAAAATGGAGATAAGAAATCATCGACATAAACTAGCAGAAACGGTACTTTGAACAGTTTCCGCATTTCCACGGTAAAGGAAAAACTAGGAAAAAATATTTTAAATGGCTCCAGTTAAGAATCGACACGATGTTATACGAATAACATGCACTTTCACTCGTTTCGAGATTTCCATCATTGCACTGACAACTTTCCAATACAGATGCGCAAAAGCGTGGATGACCATTCTTCGAGCGTTGCACTGAATTTGCGACGTCATGCGCAATCATGTTTCTTATCGGGAAAGTTTTTAACACACATTGAATACATTATTTTACGAGTGGATGTGCCTATTGTCGATGGAAAAATCGTTTCATCATTCCGTATATGATGAGCAAAACCAATATCTGTAGGTATGATCGAAGTAGAATAGGGTTCGCGATCTGCTTTTAATTAAGCAATTAGCGTTATGATATTGGAAAGCAGCAGCGACATTGACATCACGTGTGCCGCTGTTAGTGTAGCGAACTCATTTCGAGCGAGACCATTCTTTATCAGCGCGCGACAACTAATTAGTAGCGATCTTGATTTGCTGATACAAGATGAAGATATACGCGTAACGATTGCAGTTCTTTTTGAAGCACATCGCCGGACTCGTTTTAATGATTTAATTGATATCCTTAATGTAAACAATCTCGTCATTGTTGGTGATGGTACGAAACACGACATTCTACACCACAACCCGTAAACAAGAGGGCAGGTGGTCAGGATACAAATCTCGAATAAAGAATCTACGATGCAAACCGTTGCCAATAAGGAAATTAACGGAAATTTACGTGCGTGACGAGATTTATAAATTGCACAATAACACAATAAGGTGCATTGGAATAATGGAGATGGCTTACAACATTTTCTTAGAATTACTCACGGAACAGTTTAATGAGAGTTCTCGTTATGCAATAGCAAATTGTTGTTTAGTTTACTTTCAAACGAGATATGCTACATTTAGAAGATAATCTATTTATTTTTATTAAACAAACTGCCGGTGTGTTTATTTGCTACAGATAGAGAAATAACACAATAAGTATAAAATATTTTTTTATGGCGGCAGATATGTAATTTTTCACGATGCAATCTTTTGCTTATTAATCTTGTATCAACTTTTAGTCTTCGTAAGCAGAGATTTACTTTATAATGCTTTAGGTACTACAGTCAACCTGGGTGGTGGGTAGCATTGAATTTCTACTACGAACGTGATAACGGATTCTTCACTTTCGTTTTACAACTATGAACTTTAGACACTGCTTTAGGGTCTAAGATCCTTGAGGGCGGTAATCCCTTATCATCGGATGGCTCGTCTAAACGACCAGTTCTTTCAAAGATAACAATGTAATTATTCTACACATAACTGTCTTGTAATGTGATAAAACTATGCATGCAAATTAAACTAGTAGCTGTACTATTTAGATAATAATTAGTAACATTTGTGTCATTGCTAACGTTGATAAATTGAACGACAGAATTATTCGCCGTTGAGACAATGAATAATTTAAATTGTAATTACAAAGCTTGTTTTAGATGAGCTTGCACAATTAACTTCAATACCTTTAGGTATTTATTATAATTGTTCAGTAGATTAATAGACTAACACCTAGCACGTATAATAACGTTAACCTAATACACTCATAATTAGGATTCTCTGTGTCTCGGTTACCATGGACAACATATATAAAAAAGAATTGATCACGTGACCCTTTGAAAGACAAGTCTGGCATGATAACCAGATCTGAAACAGGCCGTTATTTATAACGCTATATGCAGAGAAACAAATTTATTTTGAACCTGCACAACAATAACTTTTCTATCTTTAACCAGTGTTCATGGCACTTGCGACACTGACCTAATACCTGCTAATAAATAGGTGCGAGAGTGAAGCGTTCCTTCATTTCTTTATAATATTTTAGTGAACCTGGTTTCGGCTGCAGTCACTCGTAACAAGATCTGATTGAGTAATGTTGATTTGTTCAAGTTTTAACTCGAAATAAAATCTTGCCTGGATCAAGGGCCGAATAAGCCATAAAAGGACGGTGACAGTAAACACAGACGATGAAAATGTTGACCCAGATTTGATGACTTTTATAAAAAGTCATGAGTCAGCAATTACAAAGGTATCTAGTAAACATTCGATTTGGTCTGAAGTGACTGGTGTAATTAATTGAGAATAAGTAGTATTGCTTTTCCTACTATTGCTTCTTCTAAATCCTTGGTAATTAGCTCCAACATCCTGCAAATAGATAACAGAAGAAATGAAGAAACCAGGAAACAATTTCCACTCTCGGCGTCCAACGAACAATTCCTGTACGAGTGTCAACCAAGCCGAACTAGAGTGCATATTATAGGTTACTAATTATGCACACACGCACTTTCCCCAACCCCGCCGTAATTAAACGCATGTCCCATGCATGCGTGATCGGTATAATTGTGGGTGAACACGAAAACATGCAGTGTAAGTACGCAGTGATAAATGCCACTATCTTATCAAGCAATCATTCTTTGCTATCTAGACCAAAACTTGGTAGGAAAGTATGTTAATATTCTGAAATTGTTTTCGGCATATTCGCACTTAATTAAGAAGTGTATCTACAAATTCTGTCTAGTAGAAGGTTTACCGGAGGTAGCCAAGATTTATTTGGGAGAGAGGGAGTCTCAACTTCCATAAAGGAGATTGAAACATTAATAAAGGTAATATAAGGCATTGAACTGAATACGGTTCCTTAGGGGAAATTAGTCAATTCAAAATAGTCAATTTTATATCTTAAATCCGAATTCAGAAGTGGGATTGTCATGTGTCACAAACAATTTCTTTTTAAAACCAAAGTTACTGGAAACTTCGAAAAGTCATTCATTAAGACGTTCAAAAAGCTATGATCCAAAATACTTAACATAAAGTGCCTACTTAAATAAACATTCAATTTTTACCGAACATTTCACTCGATTACACAATTACTTACCAATATAAGTCGTAAATATTAAATAAGTACCAAAGTTATAAAGGAATATTAAGTAGATAAGAGTGCTCCACGTTTTACGACATTCACCGGTAGAACCGTATTAGGTTATATTGAAAGTCATAATGTCATTCTAAAAATATACCGTTCCGATCATAATAACTTTGTTAATTTGAAGTGGTACGTAGCTATAGCAGTATTATCTTTACAAGGAGTCACCTGACCAGCATGCCAATCTGAATGTTAAACTACTCATCGTGTTCCAGCTTAGTTTGAGTTACTACTTTTTTCTTTCCGCCCAAGTTGACAAATGCATCGGTGATGCCTTTGATGTCATTGGTATACTGATAGAGATGGACTATAACGACCACTTCCCATGTAACGATATGCAACGCGACTAACGAGTGGTCTTCTTATTTGGAAGCTATTTCTCCAAAATCAATCACGTCATTCTCCACTGCATGTAAAAAAATACTGAAAAATTAACTGACAACAAATAGATTTTGCAGTTGCAAAAATGAACCGTATATCCTCAACACTTCATAGGTACTATTCTGGTCGCGTTTTTGGGTTAATAGTGTTGTGTATCGAGTAACCTTGCCATGGAGGTTGCACTATCAATAGTGAGGTAAGGAGTGCACTCCATACAATGGGCCGTAATCGATCCGTCCATGTCGGTACTGGGTACTTGAACCGCGTACTTAACCGAAACCGATGTACAATGAAAAAGTGATCGACAATAGGTTCATTTGGATTTGGAGTACTATGTTGACATAATTGTTTACTTTTAGGGTCCGGGCTGATCAAAAAATCCTTTTGTTAGGCTGTCGGTTGTCTGTCTGTTCGTCTGTCATACTTTAGAAAGCGTTACGTATAAAGAGAAGAATCAATTTTGAGGTTACCAGCCACCTTGCCGATCATAGTAAAATTTTGAAAACGAAAAACATGTAAACTTAAGGATTTCGGACACAAATGAATAGAATCTATTGACTATAACCGAGGTTCACTAAGACCCTTCAGAGCGTCTTCAGATTTTCATCTACAAATGTTATTCAGTATGATAACAACTAGTTGGTGATGACAAATAATGCAGTCCATTTGCATTAAAAACCTCCGTACATCTTTATCATTTGGGGCTGATGAGACCTAATGACTCGGAGCGGCCTTGCGTAACGGAAGCATTGATAGCCCAAGATGGGGAGTTTAGTTCTCTTAGATCATCAGGTACAGTTTTTGCAGTAAGGTACGCAATTCTTACCGCTTGACCAGTCTAATTGATGTAGGTAACTGTAACATGGTGCAGAATTGTTTTTATGTTCTGTTAGCTGCAAGCATGATGGATCTCAGGAAATATTAGATTTACCTCTAATTCATCTAAATTTCTGTGTTTACATCTGCTATTTGGGAACGAAATCTTTGCAATTGTTGTCGATATAAATGCACTAATTAAGATTTCTAAGTTAATTTGATGTGTGAAAGCTTCAATACATGGTGTAGCCATCAGCACAGTGGATTTTTTTACATTTTTAAAGGATATGCTATATGTAATATAAAAAATATATAGGCCATGTCACTACCACAAAGGAGAGAAATGTTAAAATCTGTTACGTCGTTTGGAGACTGCCATACATATGCTCACAAAACATTACCCTCCTTCTAGCGGGGATACAAAATACAAAACTAATGGTTTACGTAGCGCGTATCTACGCTTGTTTAATTTAATGTGTCACCTCAACGAATAACTACAGTTATACGTCGAGTATGATTTCAGAACCTGTTAGTCGGCCTTCACCAAGGTCTCCGAGTGAATTCTCATTTAATTAACTTCACTCACTTAACTGATTCGTCGTTAACTGTCACCGTTTCCGTTCTGAACGTTGCTTACAATTATCTCACTGACTTCTGCTTACAAAAAGTGTTTATAAGTTTAATTAATAATGTTATGCCAATCTTCCATTATTGCAATAATACTTTTTGTAAGTTTTCAGAATGTCAGCTTTTTTTTTTGGGAAAAAAATTAATGTTTAAATTTCCGCATGAGTTCTTTACTGTTTGTTTGAAAATAAAAACTCCTAAGAACCCGTGTTTACGTTATGTTACTAGAGTGCTTTTGCTAGGTGATCAAAATCTATTCATGACTTAAATTTATAGATGAAGGACTCGTTCAATATACCTAAAAGATGTACGAGGAAGATGAAACTTGTATGTGCTTCTATTATCCTTAAAAATGTACTGAAAATTTAACCCTTCACTTACTATTATAGAATCAAACATCGAGAGGGCCTAACTGTGTTTTTAACCGACCATGAGTAATCGCCACATAGCCAGCCTGAGCTATGATCGCAACGCATCTCACTCGTAGCAAACCTCTATCAATAAAAACCGGCCAAGTGCGAGTCGGACTCGCGAACGAAGGGTTCCGTAGTCATCTATAAAAGAAAATCAAGTTTGTTGAAAAACAAAAACAATTTTATTATGTGGGGACCCCCTTGATATTTTATTTTTATTTTTAGTATTTGTTGTTACAGCGCCAACGGAAATACATAATCTGTGAAAATTTCAGCTTTCTAGCTATCACGGTTTATGAGGTACAGCCTGTTGACAGACAGACAGCGGAGTCTTATTAATAGGGTCCCGTTTTTATCTTTTAGGTATACGGAACTCTAAAAACAAACGGAATGCGCCGTGGATACGTTAGCCGATCGACATTGAGGCGACAGTTAGATTACGAGAGAAGTCGCAGGTCAAACCTATTTACAAGATAAATTGTATAGACGAGAGTTTTCATCCGAGTTGACTGTTTACGCGAAAAGGTTGAGTGCGGTCAGTTATCGTATGGATAATAATAAACGCCTATACACAATGGCGTACTATAAATATCTCTGCAGTCGGGATATACAATAAACACGGATGGATAAGGATACAATCATATTGTTGTCCATCCATATTTGTTTATTACATCACTACGAACGTAAAAAAATATAAATGAACATAAAAATAATAACGTAATTTTTTTTGGTAAAAAGTTTTGTTTTTTTTTTCAATGGACGCTCGGCTATTTCCGATATCCTACTAATATTATAAATGTGAAAGTTTGTAAAGATGTTTGGATATTTGGATATTTGGATGTTTGGATGTTTGTCCCTCCTTCACGGTGTAACCGTTGAACGGATTAAGCTGAAACTTGGTACACAGATAGGTTACATCCAGGAATAGGACATAGGATACATTTTATCCCGATTATAGGTTCCCTTGGGACGAAATCAATATTTTGTTTTTCGACTTTTCCGCGGGCGGAGCCGCGGGCATCGTCTAGTAATGTTATAAAGATGACATAGATAGCGCTGTAAAGTTTAAATTATAGTCGTATTTCGACCAGAAAAAGGGTCCTCTTGTATATTTTATTACCTGTTTCACAACTATGGTTCCTACGGTAGTTACGACCCCTTTTTAATAAGTTACGTCATGATTATAAATAGTATCATTACAAAGTGTAAACATTGCCCCATTTATCGGGAGTTCAAAGAGGGCCTTATCAATGAGGTTGCAGGATCGCGTTAAAAATAACCGATGAATTAACTCATGAAATATGTTAATCATTTAATTTTACACATTTGTATGATAATGACGGCTCGCTATAAAGTATCTCTTTATGACATTCGATTAATAATATGATTATGATCCAAACTTAAACGAGTACACAGACATAATGGGAATGTTGAGGTTACACGTGACATATTTATTCTGTGGATTAATATTGAAATCCGTTTTCAAGTGTAACAAAAAATGTTACTGTCTGTTAGTCTGCCTAAAATTAATTAAAAGCAGGATTAAAGAAGGAAACGACTTAAAAGAAATAAGGGCTTAAGATACAAGTATATGAACACAGTACCTAACTCTAGTGAATTGATAAGCAAGACATAGTATAACAGTTTATTATCTGATATGATATGTAGCTGAAAGTCCGACCGACCAGCCTTGCCTATCCAAGGCAACATCCTGCTGCGATGAATCATCAGCTTCCTTAGAGAGAACAATTTTTCCTACACTATAACAAATACCGCAGACCTGGAAGTTGTCATACAACGAAAAAACAACGTACATGAGTCTGCACTCGGTTCATGTTGTTCATTTCCTTATTCTCCAAATAAAATTGTTAACATCAATTCACGATGATATGTATGACGGAATGGTTACAATTACAATGCGGGGCAGCATTTAATAGGTTCTGGGTACGATTTTTAGAAAGAAATTTGAGTATTCATTTCTGTTCTTGGTTTAGACTTGCCTTTGAGTGTTGTTAAGAGAACTCTAGTATGAAGCCATGAATGTGTAGAATTATTACTCGACTGATTCAAAAGGAGGGTAAGTTTGTCAAGTGTAAGTCTGTCCACTTCTTTGTTACTGCCTAGAGCCTAAACGGCTTGAGGGATTTTAAGATATCAGATGTTAATGGATTCAACTCCATCGTGGAAGTCACAGAGGCTATACATATAGGTAACCCCCATCTCGACTCTATATTACGAAGTCAGTCTTTTTGTTTTCTGGCAGTGATCCTGTCTACGTGAATCCCAGTTTCAAGTACCTACGTTATTAATGTCTTGTTACAGTTATATATTTCTACAGTTGTCTCCAATCCCGGCCCGTTACAGTCAAAATTCACCGGAGCCGTTAATAATATCAGCTAAAAGCATCGCGTCGTTAGACAGTCAGAAGTGGTTTGCGCCGTAAGTGGCGTAACACAATAAAATCACAATTTGATGTTACTTTATGTAGCTGTTATTGTTTCCCCGGTCCGTAATACCCGCGACTCACGAGCTACGTACACGTACTTGTTGATAGGGTAGCCAGATACAAGAAGATTTTTGGAATAGTTCTACTAGGCGGGTCATATGAATAGGAACCTAACAATATTATTCATTTTAAAATGTTTTTTTTTTTGCATGACAATAGTTAAGCACGTAATTTTTGGAAATGGAAAAATTCGATGGAAGGTGGCCGTTGTCACTTATACACATTATAAATACCAAAAGCATTTACTGATGCCTTTCTTAAGCTAAAAAACAATAAGGATCGTACCAAAAAGAAATAAGGAAAAATCGAATTTATTGATAACATACATTATGGAAAAAAATTACAGGGAGGTATAGTATAAGTGTTTGTGATCTTCCATAGTAAGCGTAGTAAGCAAACTGTAATATGCAAAATTCTAGAACAATCCTAGATTCTCCAGCATACTGGCAACACCACACACTACTCGTGGACCAATTAAAAACGGTTTTTATTATCATTTCAACGTGTTTATGACCGCCGGAGACCAGCCAAGCGACACGCGCGGTGAGATCGTGCCGAGTTGTCTGAACCTAGCGTTACTTGATTGTAAACTGTCCACTGGTTGTTGACAACGAGAGCCTTACATCATGTGTAATAGAACTTCATTTACAGCAGCGTTTGCCAAACAATTTTTTCATAGACCACTTTCAAAATTTTGCTGGTAACGGTGGACCCCCCGAATAACCCAGTTTTTATTTTGGGAAACCTACAAGTAAGAGTCTGTGAGCTTTTTAAAACATTGATAGAAGTCAAGCCAAATTTAGTTCTACTTATCGAAATAAGTTATATCTTCATGGACGCCCAATTACAAATCATGAACCCCCCATTTTTTCGTCACCCCAACTTATACCCTCGTCGAGCCTACCGTGGAACCTTGATGCCCCCCCAAGGTCCCCTGGACCACTTTCCGAATCAGTAATCTACATGATAACTCATTACGCATGGAACACATTGGTTCATAATTGCAATCATAACGAGTAGGTATCTACAGGGATGGACTTTAACGTGTGGTTTGAGTCGAGACACAGAAGCGCATATTAAGTTTTGTTCCCAATGCGCCCGACTGGTTTGACATTTTTACGTGTAAAATACCCCCCAACCTACTTTAATATTGCTTACGTCATACTGTAATAGCCGCTAAGGACGTTTTTCCGTTTGGCGAATAACGAGTGATAATATTTTTCTTCATAACTCAAAAAGCTCACAAAAAAGTATGGTTAGCACGCAACAGAAGGTATGTATTTGAGATTAAAATTTACTTATGAAGTTTTTACAAAAACACAATTATGAATAATGATGAAAAACATAAATGACCAAAAAAAATTATATACACAATTAATTTTATTCTTATATTCATTTTTATCTTGGATATTTATGACAATGGTTATTTATGGGTTTTTTTAAATAACAAAAAAAAACAAATAGCGTGGCCACAAATAAATAATCTGCGAAACAGTCCTGATCCATGATAATCATAAGAAAAAATACGGTAATGGAAATCGAAACGTACCAAAACTATACTGCGCGTAAATGGTCAATTTGTCATTTGGTTCGTACTTTAACGTGTATAGCCAAAATACTTTCAAAGGGGTTTGAACCTTTGTGGCTTAGTGTCCGGCCGACATTTTGTTTTTTTTTTCAAAATGGCGTCGCACGTTAATT
>LGAG01000319.1:654647-683882 GCA_001278395.1 Lerema accius | reverse complement strand
ACGCGTCGGTGCAATCAAATTGTCGTTTCAATTCAATAAACTGTTTGCACTCCGCTTTAAACTTGAGTATGAACGTTACGCAATCCCCGTTATTATTGCAATTATGTTTATTCGCAAATAAATTACAATTACATATGCTGTTATTTAATATCGGTTATCAGTTATGAAAATAAGTACAATGATTTCTTTTTTGGATTCAAGTCACGGCCACACGGGCTTGAAATGTATTCTGATATTTGCAATTAATCGTTTCGCTGGATGGTTAATTATTTTTTAATTAATTGACCAGCTGAATAACAATAACCCTACACATAATATATACCCTTACATTGGGATTCCCTATGTCGTAGGTGCCATCAGCACCTAAAAAAAAACATTACAGACTTATTAATTAGATAACCACATCATTATACAGCTGTAATTAACTAATTAATAATCTAGGTCCCGAGGATAAACATCACTCCTAAAGATGTCTAGAAACCTAAATGTTAGGAAATCGAACTAAAACCTATCCCTATACTCCTTAATTTACGGGCCTATCAACCGAAGCAACCCAAATCAATCCCACGTCTTTACGACACTTAACTTAAGCAATTAAAGATGGCCATAAAGTAAAACAAGTGAATGCGGCCGTAAAATGAAGCAAGCCCGAATAAATCCTACATCTTCAATTCACCTCCGTATTCACAATAAACACGACATGTTGTGCAAAGTGCAGTATTTAGCGATTCCGTTCGCCACTTCTTCGAGCAAAGGCCAGCCGGTCAAGTAGTTCTTTGACACGAGAAAAAACTAAAGTGCAGCGCGGCGGCGGCGACGACACGGGGTTTCGTAGTTATTACGTAAAATCTATCAGACACAAATACGTATCATCCACAGGCTTTTTACAAGCTTTTATTTAGTTTCACCTGTCCGGTGTTTGCAATGAAGTCTTGCAAGTTTAAATTTCCCCCACTTTCCGGTGTCCGATTGAGCTAAAATTTTACACACTAGTCCAGTTCTGATGACAATGCATGTTTATAATAGGCATGATGTGATACTGCTACCAGGATTGGCTCCAGACGATTGAACTCCTCAATGGTTAACAGTAGGGACTTACAATTTTGCATTTTAACTTTTTAGTTCTTTTTCTTATTAACAAGTACTAAAAGCTTATTTAAAAAAATATTTTTTAATTTTACTTGTTTAATGTTAGACACAACATTTTATTAACGCTGACAACACGCTTGTTTCCGTCGGTATGTCTTACACGAGATGTCTCAAAATTACGTTCCCAAAGTTCTTGGAAATGATTCATTTAATGTTATATAAACAAGTAAGATACAACACCTTTACATTTTCGAATACTTAAAAATTAACATTAAAGCAATCATTCAATGGTTTCTGATAAGACTGCGGAACCCTATAAAGCATTCCTGACGTACGGTATCTGGTCGCAATCGCTTGAGAATCGCGCTATCAAACGCATCCACTTTTTATCTGCGATCGGACGTCGGATACCGCAGTCTATAGCCTGGAGGAATAACTGCGACGTCGCGACGCCGCAGAATAATTAATGGCCATGGCAACAACGAGGGAGAGAGGCCTTTGCACGAGGACTACTTGTTCTCAAAGAAGCACACTTTGCTGGAAAGATGGACTGACCATGTAGCTTCGATATGACACAACCTGCGGACCGAACTAGGACAGATATCTTTGAGACAGATAAGATTATTTATTCTCAGGTTTTGGTCGTCTGCGAATATTTGTCTATGCTACCCGCGACACAGAAAGTATAGGAGTGATAGGAGTACGAGTGTTTAAGCTATTAGATTTATGATGAATTATTACTTCATTGGATTAGAAGCCTGATTCTTAAGCAGTAATACCTAGATGGATACATTAGTTCACCCAGCAACAATAACCTTAAGGTTCTAACATTAATGCCTACATATACATTATACAGCGTACATAAGAAACTATGAGGGTGTCTAAATCATTTCCTGACAGCGCAGACAGGGTACGCACGGGACAACAGCTTCGGAAATGAAACGCTCGAGGCAAAGCATTGTGTGTTGTGTGACTGCGAGACCATTAGCACAGAGGAAATGCTTCGGGAACGCGTCTTCACGAAGCCTTTGGATTATAATGTTTTGCTATTTTCTGTCTTTAATAGCATTGCTGCGTCACAGCAATAGGGATTCAAGTATAACGTAACGCAATTGAGGGGGATAGTCTTGTAAAATGTTTTAATGCGTTACATAGGGGAGAGACGAACGACGCGTTACGTAACATTGTATTTTTACTAAAAAAAAACAAGAATATTTTTTAGGTAAAAATGATAATTTGGATGTTACGTAACGTTCAATGACAGAGAGGTAGGTACAGAATAATGTTACGGCGCATTACATTTCAAGAATCTTCAAAAATTGCGTTAATATCTACTTAATTATAAACCATAATTCTGTTCCAGGTTAAGTTTTATTTTTTTCTACTCTGTTCTACTGCCATATACCGCATCATTGTGATAGTGAAAGAGTTCCGGAAGTAGATTATTCTATAAGTGATTTTTCTGTGTTTATTTTCTACACAACATAAAAATATTAGGTATCGAAATCCAACCTATTTATGTTATAAAATTTTGTGTTAACAATTTCTTCCAGCTTTCTTTGTTTTTTTTTTCGAGATTCGTTTTCAAATCATCAAAAATTTCCTATACTTACGCATATTTACTACTTCTAATATTCAAAACTCTAACATAGGCCATCAGAAAGCTTTGTAAAAACAAAACACATCTCATTAGTCATTCTATTTACCGTCATATCACCGCGTTGTTTACCCGCTACATTTTTCACATTACCATAAAGAAATAGTTAGGTACAATAAATATTTCAATAACTTAAGTGATGTCAGGTTCGAGGCATGTCTAACAATAATCAGCTGTGCTAACAAGTCCTATCCAATATTTCTGCGTAGTGTGTGAGTTCAGAGACACAAAACTGACTAGTGTGACTAGGTTTTCGTGCTCTCAAAATGAAAGAGTTAAAGCAATTAAGTGTATTGACAGATTTCATACGCCTTTAAGATAGTAAGTAGCTTTATGATAAATGTTAAGAAATTTATACATACAATGCGTAGGGTTCAACTTTTCGGTCATTATTAAGAATGTATGTAAGAATTTCACATAATACGACAAGGTTAAAGTATACATGGTAAAGTACTCAAATGTCACTTTTTATTTTAAAGCAAAATACACACACAAGTTTATTGAATAGACAGTACACATATGTCAGAAATCATTGTAACAAGAATTAACATTGAAATTAAAATCTTCCAGCCAGGTATATTGAACAAGTTGATAATCTATTCTTTGACAGGATGACTTATGGTCCAATTTGGACAGAGCTCAATAGTTACAATAATCTTACTGTCAACTTCAATAGTACACCCAAACAATAACCTATACAGTTGACTCACATTTTAACATCAGCTACTAACCAACATACATGACGTATATTTTGTTACAATATGTATGTAATTATTTACAGCGTACTTTGCACTGAACAATACATTGGAAAACACCATTTGTAATACATACATAGACATATATACGCACACACCCAGATATGTAGCAAAGTGGTATGCAAAACCAATTTCACAGTGAACTTGAACTCAGAATAAGAGTTATTGTTAACAATACCGATAGTTTACTTAGCATTGAATATTAGACTTTCTTTCTATTGAATCAAGGTGCAATTTTGAAACTATGGTATGTACTGACAGCATTTGTTTGATTCAATTTACTGTCAGAAGACCACATAACAGTCAGTTTTTAGAATACATTTAGTTTACTTATAGCTAAAATATTTGCTGTTAGAATCAAACAAACTATATGGTTTTATTAGGCATTTGAGTTTCAATCTTAAGTGCATGGCCAGTAAAACCAAATTTGAAAAAAAATACTGTAAAGAGGGGGGAGGGAGGCAGCATTTATATAGCCTATGGCACAAAATTATCACATGTTACAAAAACATGAAAAAGAAATGGACATTTTTAAGTTCAAAAACATAACTGTCTTTCTGATTGGATGAAAACTAATAAAAAACACATAGCAACTCTTCATAAAAAAATCAGAACTAGTCACATTGATAAAAAAATTCTGTTACCTACTATTGTACAACCTAGGTGTAATCAATTAGGACATAGCCTGGTATAGGTAATTATTTCAACTGCGTACTGCATTCATAAATATGTTTTATGTCATCAATACACTACTATTTAAGAAACTAATTATTATTATCACATTTATGACTCATATATTTATTTAACTGGATAACAAATTAATGTGTATTATTAATTCAGTAATTGGTCATTATACTGAGATAAGCTACCTCATTCATTGGCAAATATTAAGTTTCATTAACTGTGGGAAATTATATGAATTGATATTAATATAGAAAGTCCCTGTTATGGTAAATAAATCAATATTATTGTTATTTAATTTTGCAGACTTAAGAGTGTGATAGGTAAATAAATTATTTAGGTATCAAAAAATTAAAGATAAGAAAGAATATTAGTAATAATAGTAATTATGGAAGATTCCAACATGCTAAATATAAAGAGATAAAATATATACCCACTGTTTTGGCTGCAATGCATTGGTAATGTCTACTGTTATTGATATATGAGGCCCCTATAATGAATGTTTCCCATTAGTTTCTAAGAGAGGTAAAAAAAAGTTTCTACTTTAATAATTATGCAGTGATATTCCATCAGATTATCTTTTAAATCAAATGTTGCAAACGTAGGAAATTTTGCAATAAAATTTGCAAATGCTGCATGTTGCTGTAAGAAATTAAGAAATATATCAAGGTAAATATTGGCATAGAGCTATAGCCATTTGGTTTCAAATGTATTGTATTGTATTGTCCACGGTCATTTATCACAATGTATTATACTGTTTATTGGACATTGATGTTGTTGATTTTAATTCAAACTCGTAACCAATAAAAATAAAATAATAATTGATATTTTATTTACTTCAAATACTTTTGTTAAGGGTTTTATTGATATGTAATTGGTTTTTTGACCTTTTCAATTGCTGCTAAATATCTACGACCTACTACAGAACACAAATCTCTACTCTTTATTGAGAAGATGTCAATCATATTCTACCAAAATACTTCAAGTTATAAAAAATGGCCTTTAAAATGATCACTATAATTCTAGGATCATTTCCATAGCATAAATGTAATATACTTGTTATATTAAAAAAAGCAACAGGATTCCTTTAGAGTTACTTATTGGATAGTTATTAAATGATTGTATTAGGTTTTGTTTACTTTTAGATCAAAAAAAATCTATTTGCTTCCTGAAAATGTGTGAAATTATTCCACTGTGTTTTCATTTGTGAAGCCATCTGCGGATTGACAAGCATTACAAATAGAAATACCTACTTTGCACTTATAAAGGAGGTCTACAAATATATATTATTTATTTTAAAGGTCTAAATAGACTAGTATCAGCTACTGTAGATGGAAATATGTTTAAAATTTAAATATCCTTGATAGGATCACAAAGACAAAATTTTAATATATTAGGACTCTCACTTCAGGAGAAAGTAAGAAATAAAGTAAAATGTCTGTTTATTTTTCTATAAGCTATAAAAGGAACATAGTATATCTTACTCAACAAGATCAGTAAGTTAAATTTTTAAAACTTCCATCAATATTTTAAAATTTATTTAGACAGAAACATAGTGCACAATACTTATCATTCGAATAATTTAAGATATTCTTCTAACAACAGTCCTATTGGATTGGAAATTTTACATGTACATGTTATTGTGCAAAATGTAGGACATTTAAAAACAGTGCAGTCAACATTAATTGCAGGCAAATGTTAATAAGAGTCCCAGATATTTTGGCAACTATAATGTTGAAAACTGAGGCAGAATGCCAGTAGCCACAACAAATATCAGGCTTTTACATAAACAACATTAATATAAGACAATAAAATGTGACGGCATTCACCAAACGGGTAAATGTCAGGCATATTGTGGTACTATGACAATGTATAATGTAGAATTTCAATAACAAATATGTTACGCTGGTCAGTTGTAGTAAAATTAGTTTGTTTGCAATCAACAATGTTGTAAAGATATGTTTAGCATTGTGAGATATTTATTGCATTAGCAAACTGAATTATATATTATGCACGGTTTAGCAATCTGCTGCATTGGCAATAACTATAACTATAATAAATATAGCTAAAATGTAGGTTGAGATTGCACACATTTAATTCTGCTTAAAATACTTTTAATGTGTTTGTTTTTGTTTTGATGAGTGTTGCTTTATAGGCAAGTTTTATGGTAGAAATAATATTCATAATTTCATTCTATTTGGCCTTAAGAAGAAAAACTTTTAACAAGAAAAGAACTAGAATCTTATTGGAACATAACTCATCAATTTGCCTTTGTAAACATAGGGTTTTAGTGTCATAGAAACGTTGGTACTCACTTTGAAAACTTCGGAGAAGAATCCGGCGCCAATCTTCTCCAGAATGAAGTCATCGAAGGGGTAAAGCGCGGCGACCGCAGTGCGGAGCGCCGTGCACGACGACCCAGTCACTCTCCTGTCACCTTGTCTCTCGTAATCATCACTAGCACTCGACTCCGTACACTCATTATCACAGCACACACTGCGTTTCGTCCGACCACCATTCTCCTGGAACCGTCTTCCTACTTTCGAGTGAGGACCACGCACGAAACGGCCCGCTTTCGCCGTCTCGTCCAAGTTCGTGAAGCTCTCGGCAATCTTCAACACCTTGGTAGGCCTCCGACGCTCCACTCCGTTCCGTTTCGACCCCTCGGCCCAACACTCGTCTTGCATTCTAACTGATGTTTAGCCACCCCCTACTAGCCCGCCTCGAACATAGTGCGCTCTCAAGTGTCTTCGATGCCGCAAACATGCCCCAAATGCAACATTTCCGACCCAGCCAACACAATATTTATGTGGCGGTACTCAAAGCGCGAAACAACATTGTAATTCACACAAATATGAATCCCAAATCTGTGAAACTGTCACTTTCCTAAATACACGTATTCCAGTTTGATAGCGGGACCTTAGATTCGATTAGGTTCCTATATAAACACACAGGATTATTATACCGATTTGTATGTAAGCAACGCGTGCTGAATTCTTTCAAGCGTACAATTCAATTGACTTGACTGCCGACGCGACGGGCAAGGAAAGCAGAAAGTAAGCGAGCAAGCAAACATTGCCAGTTGCCAAACTTGCCAACTACACATGACATATCAGTTCGCTTTGTTGGTGGCACTGGCATTTGTTATGTTGGCTGAACTGCTATGCGTTCATTAATCCGAAATGTAAACAAAGGATTGAATTAAAGTTTCACCCAATACATAAGTAGAATATTTTTAAATTGGTATAATTTCTATGTAGTTATTTTTTGATATTGTATTTATTTATGGTATTTTACTTAATTATTGTCATTTGTTTCATGGTCACGACATCTATAAACGCATTGCTTAACTAAAATATTTGGTTTATAATTTCATACCAGATGGCGCTATTTTCGATCATTTTCGATAAGCAACCTCAGCCTGGTGTCTGTGTTCCGTAACCTCAGCCAACAAGTTGTGGGCAATGGGCAACAACGTGAAAACGCAGTTTAATCTATGGTATAATTTCCTATTTATTTTTTAACTATTAACTTTTTATTTGTTGGTTTCATGGTACTATGTTAAATGCAGGAATGCATACTACCCCAAAACTTAATTTTATTTTGTCTAGGTCGGTTTAAGACACTAGTTTTGATTTACTTATTGTCCCCACAGGTCGTAACTACATAATTCAAACTAGTTATTAACAGTAGCTCTAAGCATCGTGTGAAGTCTTCCTAATGGAATTGAATGCCTACGCACTTTTCAATATTTATTTTTTGCATAATTTCTACGATCAATAAATTATCTTCACTCTGCTTTTACTCTTTTACTTTGGAGTTGCAGATGTCTATATAAAGTGATTACTTACCATACCAATGCTCTTCCGGTTTGTTTAACGGTTATCTTTATATTTAAAACCCAGGTACATACCTAATTATTGTGGTTATCATTTGCCAAAGGTGATGAATTTTATACCTCTGGAGTAACTGATGTGGAAAATTACGGAGATGGAAAATATAGATAGACTCAGAAATCATTTTTGAGTATGCCGATCTATGACAACTTTACACAGTTTACGCTGACATCTATAACGTTGGCAATGGATAAATTTTAAAAGGGGACAGTTAAATAAATACAAGCATTGCAATTTCGCTGTTTATTATAATCCATGCTGACGACTATATACTTAATTTAAATGTAATTATCTATATCACACGATGGAAACAACGATGACATTCCAATCCGAGAAAAACATCCCAAATTATGTCTTATAGTAAAATATAATTAAGACCATTTTCCCTCGAGATATGCTTCCACAAAGAAATAATCTCTGTCACATTAAAATAACAACACTAGCAATTATTCACAACTGTCTACCTACCACTATTAAAAATTTAACGCTCAATAGCCATAAATACAAATATATTATTGCTGTTGCGATTTCATATCTAGTTCCACCTTAACTATCTAGATAAACTATACAATGATCTCAAAATGAGTATTCGTTCACTTACCTACATGTATTCTAAAACCTAAAGTACTTACAACTAGTATTGCTTCATGCAGGAAAACGTAGCTTTCCTTCGAACAGTGTAACAAATACATAGTTTAATTAACTATAAAGCCATTAAATGGCGCTTGTAACAACATCTATGTACTGCTGCTGTTAGAAAAGTTCGCTTCATTTTTTTAAGGTATGGGCAATTTCATTAGTCATTATAACATAGGTAGGTATTACGAGCAAGAAAATTAACCTAATAAAAGTATTTAAACAATGAAAATAATTTTAAAATTATTTACTAGTCTAATAAATAATTAATGAGCATTGTGTACTATAGTTACCTAAAGGCCATTTTGACATTATTTCGAATCTAAAAAAAACTAGACTATTAGGTAGGTATTTAAATAAGAAAAAATTTAAACGCACTAAAATTATTCTACCTACAATTAACAAGTTATAATAATTTTGTACAAATTTTTTAAGCTTCATGTGTAAGTTTTATTATCTATTATTTTATTTTTTATAAAATCTTTACACTTTCAATTTCTTTGATTTTTTAATGGATTAGAATTTTGAAAATCTCAAAATTATTGTAATAATCTGTCGTTACTTAGATAATTAAATAACATGTACCTAAGGGCTGTTATTAATATCACAATAAAGTAACTATTATACTATACACAGTAGGTATTGATATTCTGTCTTCTAGAAAGTGTAAAGTTTTCAGTAGGTATGTTTTAAGGCTTATGTAATTATTACGTAGACTAATTTTGAACGAAGAGAAAATCTTATGTAACTATTATTTATTTAAAAAATAATAGTAACTGCGATAAATAAGTACAAACTTTCGTCCGTAAATTTTCATGTTATTGTACCTAGGTACTAAAATTATTGTAGGTGACATAGACCAATAGGTACACATTTAAGAAAAAATATCAGTTAGAATCTTGATCTGAGATGAATTATTTCTCTGTCTCTTTGTTTGTTTGTAATTTTTGTATAATTATTATTATTTCAAGATTGTCTGGCAGAAAGCCTATTGCATAATGCTTAATTTTTCTCATAATTATGTACTAAATAGGTAATGTATAATAAGTGTAAAACAAATAAATAGTAAAAGTTCTCTTCGCTAAAATTATCTACTGTAAAGTGAGATGAATACGACAATAATTAATTGTTATTTATGTATGTAAGTAAGAAATGCTTAATGCTTATGATATTTAACAAATGTATAGAATAAATTTACTTTTCAGATATACAGTCTTCAATGCTGTGGATTTAAAGCTATGATCTGTTCAATTCCTTGTAACTTAACTCTTTGCTAATAAAGATGTAAAATTATATTTTTTTTACTAAAGATTAATGCTTGGACTATTAAATTTACGTTATGGTAAGTGAAATTTTGTTGTGAACCTTGTTTCACAGAAAAAATGGTGGTTATGTGATAATTTCCCATTACATACTTCATCAATTTTATCATTATTACGCAGTTTACGATTAAAAAAAAGACAATTGGTTGTAACTGTCGAAGTAGATGATTTAAAATGAAACAGTTTCTACAAGAAATTGAACAGATTAACAGGTAGGTCATTATTTACAGGGTTTTATTATCTATGCTATGGCGATATTAAAAATTTAACCTTTTCGTTATTGATGTACAAATACGAACAGGTGTGTTTGAACTGGTAAAATCCTTGCTGAGTGGGTCGTACCTACAGTATATATTTTTTTAATATCAAATCCTGAAAAATGGCTACAAATGTAAAATTAAAATTAGACACTGACTCTAGAAGTTAACTGACAATTTAAGAACCAGAATTATTATTAAAAATTAACTGAAAATCTTAAATAGTTAAAAAATCTAGTTTTCGCTCATTGTAATAACGCCATGACTTATAAATATATTTATACACTATAGCAATAACTGCAAAATGGGTGAAGTTACTAAAGATATTATGGACAAAATAATTATAGAAATGTAGGAACTAAATAAGCTGAGCATTTTGGGGCTTAAAAAACTAATTACGTAATTATAATTGTAACAAATATTAAATTACTAACTTACCAAGAGGATTGCGACAATTTGAGCTTCATTGTTCATAACTTCATGTTTATTTTAAAATAAAAATTACAAATAGAATTTCAAAGTTTCATAGTTACCAGTATTCTATGAGTTATGTTTTTATTTCGTGCCTGTTTTAAATACACTATTAAAGCTTAAAAGCTATTTATTTAATTTGGATATTAAAAAATTGTTAAAAAGTTAGTTATTGGCCTTCTCATAACGTTTCAATCCTCTTGGCTCAAATAAAGAAATTAAAGTAATAAAACTAAGGTTAAGTTAAAAACGCATAAGTTACAAGGTTTTTCAAGCAATTGTGCGCACAATGACGACCAGACACAAGTGTATTTGTACGTATGTATATGTATATTATACACGACATCAATTCACAACCTCAGGCACCAACACTATCGATCTTTACTAATAACTTTCTTACAATGAATATTTATTAACACAAAGTCTTCAATTCAAGACATTATCATTAACATAGGTACATTTTACATACAAAATTGTCATACAAACAAGCGCCGTTTTCCTTTTTATTTTTCCGTAAGTATAAAAGAGGCATGCACAGAAAATTTGTTATTGATATTCTTAAATAATAAACAAATAAGATATGGGACTTCAGTGTGTAAAATTTTTATAAAAAATTATAAAAGAAATTCACGGAATTGTTTTGTATTAACGTATCACCTGCAAAGATATTTAGGAAAATAATTGATTGAATGAAATTATTACACTTCGCTAATATAAATATAAAAGCAGGTAATGTAAATAGTAAAATAATTATAAATTTGTAATGGGTAGAACACGGCATGTGCGTTTTATAAAGTTTTTACACTTATCTATTAATAACTGGATATTGTGAGGCCTTATTGAATCAGTCGGCCTCTTTCTAATCTAAGCGGAATAAAATACATTGACTTTTATTTATTTTATGTATGTAAATATAATATTTAATTTTACATGAAAGCGATTATTTTCGTTGGATAGAATTGCATTTTAAATTTAGATTTTTATATTTTATCAAATGAGTAACTTTGACAAACGTTAAAATGAACTTGAAATTTAATTTAGAAATGGTTCAATTGGTTTTTTAACTAACAAAAACCATAATCTTTTAATGTAGCTAAATTAAACTTTATACTGATATTTTAAACACAATTATTTCATATTTTTTTATTAATTACAAACAAGAGTAGAATACACTTTTTTTGCGATATTTTTACAAAATATACAGATTTATTATTAAATTAAAATAATAAAAAGAAAATTACTCAAAGTTACTCATTCAAAAAACATTTTAATACTTTATAGGATAGGTACTACAATTATTGCCTAATATGTAAATTTAAAAAATAATCACCACTGTAAAGATATTCATACATTACTTGTCCATTAAAATGTGCAGTATAAAGATGATAGGGAAGTTAAATGAGCCTTTTATAATATTTATACATTCCATTATACATAAATAACATTCATTCTTACTACAAAAACCAACAAAATCGAGGTCGTAGACTATCTGAAGGTTATAGCAACGTTTACATTAACAAAAAAGTAAAAAAAAAAGTAAAAAATACGTCTAAAGTTACAAGTTACAGGGTGCTCGAACGCATATTATGTAAAGCCTGCTTAAAGTTGCTTATAGTTAGTTACATTGGTAATAGGTAGGTATGATTTAGTTACAATGGTGCCAGACTAAAAGTCAAGGGTCTAGGTTGTGAATCACCTCGGTATAATGTAGTGTATAATGACTGGCAACACACAGATGGCGTACGGTGAGGGTATTCGGAGAAGCGGCTGCTTATTCGGCTCGTCCTGACATTTGCCTGCAAGTACATACAAGACTTGGTTATTCAAAACGTGATAGAATTAATGTTTGTTATATAAAACCATTCAAGTTAACTCCTAAGGAGGTAAGAGGTAAGAGAAAAGTCCTAAGGACAATTTAAGTAATCAACAATCCCTGAGAATAACAGAAATCAATCAGGTATAGGTATTCCGCTAGAACGCCTAAAAATCTTCAAACCCCAAACTTATTTAGTTACAGATTTATTTAATACTGAGCATGATTAAAACTTTGAAAGTACTAATATTATTGAAAAATGCTCCTTAAAAAAAAGATTAAAGGGATTTTTTGTCAAAAATTGTTGACAACCATCTCAGTAATGAAGTATACTGAAGCTTACTGAATTCTTACCAGTAAAAGCGGCATTGTACATTTTTAAAGAGATTTTTTGACATAAAAGGTTGACAAACACTCTCAGTACTGAAGTCTACTGAAGCCTACTGAATTCTTCCCAGTAAAAGCGACATCAATATTAAATTTAAAGGGATTTTTTATCAAAAAATGTTGACAACCACCTCAGTACTGAAGTCTTCTGAATTCTTACCAGCAAAAGCGGCATCAAACAGCAGTCCGTCAGGGTCGGGCGCGCGCTCGCAGTTAGCGGCGGAGCGCGTGACACCGAGCGGCACGTCCCGCTCGTCATGCGAGTCGCGCTCGTCACGTGACACGAAGCAGTACCGGCGCGCCGCCGTGCTGTCCCGCGTCACCGGCGTCGTCACGACGAATGACGCGCCGTTCTCATACCACCCACCGTGGCATGTGTACGCTGAAAGGTTACATCGAACAATAAGAAACTACTAAGGTCACCATCACTTACTGACATATCAGTAAATAGCGGCATCAGGTGACGAAATGATTGTATCTCAGCAGACTAATAGTAAAAATTGCATCCGTAACTACGTCCGTATTTAGCCCGGAAGTTTTGTTTTTTTTTTCTCCTTTCTCGGTTCTTTTTATTCACGTGTGATCTTGATTATCGATCGTCGACTATTTTACAAAAAATAAACATTATTGGTAGAATATCTCTCTAGAGTCCTCTGTTCAAAACTACACAATTGAAAAGACAGCACTAAGTACTTGTACCTACTTGTCGCTAAAATGAAAAATTTGCAAAAAATGACTTCTTCCCCTCACCTGTAACTAACTCCTTATTCTCACAGGTGGAGTAGAACTCCATGTTCTTGAGCGAGCTGCAGCCCACCTCCAGCCGCGTGTAGCGCCCGCAGCCGACCGGCTCGGCCTGTCGCCGCCCGCGCCAAACTGACAAGTTCCTTGCTACACTGGGACTGATGTCCCACGGTGTTCTGGAATAATGGAATTATATACATACAACATACATAATATAAGGCAGTTTGAAAACTGATTAAGATCTTTTACTTATGATTTGATAAATGATAGTACCTAGGTATGAATTATTGTACCTACTATTACGAGGGTAACTTGTCACTGCCTACAAAACAAATAAGGGATTATATATGATTTGAAAAAAAAAACCATTGATTTGGCAGGTCATTTATATTATGTAAAATATTTAGTTTGTACAGTAAAAAAAAATAAGGATTTACAACTTTATAGTTTTTATAAAATTTCTTTCATTTTATAATTTTTTTTTTTGGTTGCAGACAAGCGCTTTTAAGCTGGGACACAATACAGACAATTTTATCATAAATAAAGTCCTTTATAACACTAGGAATGGATACTGTACAATTGTGTTTCCCAACCTGGTATGATTCCTACGGCTATGCGTCGTTTCTCGCCTGGTCCGTAGGTCCGACGACCGCGGACTGCGCGGGTGCCGGTGAGTTTGTATCGTATACTTTCCAAGATATGGACACTCTTTTGATTCTGGATTGCTTGCTGAAACATCGTAGGTCTTCCGTTAGAATTTGTGATTAACAATAAACGTTCGCAAAATCAAACTACTGCTATACGATACTTCAAAATATTGTCCCTTTAAAACCTTTAGATTTCTACGTGAATTTAAAGACGGGATTTGCGGGTTTGCCATTAAACCGTGTCGGAAGCCCTTGGGCAGCAAAAAAAATTCAACACTTGAATTGAGCACTGACCCCTCCGTTAAACCGCAGTAGAGCAGCGTAGCAAATTATGCTCTAGGCCTCCTCAGTTGATGGATTAAGGTCACATAATTTAAATTAGAAAGAAATACCTACCAACTAAAGTAACATAAGGCGCCGTAACAGCATTAAAATGGTGCGGCGAGCAGGCCTCGTCCGGCCGCGAGGTGGGCGAGCCGCGCTGCAGCTCCGCAATGTAGGTGTCACGACGGTACAGGACCACGCACACGTAGCGAGAGGCACTGGAGACACAAGCGATATTATGCTTTATTAACCCGTGTTAAGACTCAAAATAGTGTGTTAACAAAATAATATTAAATCTATTCTGTCGGTAAAGAACCATGGATATTTAGGAAGAGACACTGAAGCCACGAACAATATCAAGTATACTTTAATGATAGGCGTTAAAATGCTATAGGAGTTGCAAGCATAAAGTGTGAGAACAAGGTAAGTTGATAAGTAAGTTGTGATATTCTTATTCAATAATCTTGATTACATCAAAATAAGTCGGCGTTTGCTTCCTGCAATCTGAATTTTAATACACCGGAACTTCCTTCAACATCTAGTACATTGCTAATTAAAATTCCAAATTAATCTTACCAATGGTGTTGCCAATGGGCCACTAAAGCCACAGAATTCCCGCTTGGAGAACTAGCTTTGACATTGACGCAGTATACTTTGATGTCAGCGCCAGTCTGATTGGTGATCCTAAGCGTGGCATTCCGCTGATAGAAGGTGTAATTACTGCTGAAGTCCAGGGTGTGCCAGGTGTGGGAGAAAGTCATCCAGGAAGGGAACTGGCAGTTGAAGCGGACAGACACTGAAAAATCAATGATAAATTCTCTGTTTAGACACGTCATGGTAATGCAATTGATTTCAGCTGTAGAGTTTTGAGTGACCTAATTAAATTTGAAATTCTATAACCTACCATCAAAACGGATGATTTGATTATAATCGACACGTTTTTGTAATTCACGAGAGGCGTGTCTTATGGTTTATGTATTCGTTCATTTAATGTAAGTTCACTGCTTTACCGTCGGTTCACGATAATTCTTGTAAAAATTAAATTATACGCGAGAGTATATCGACAACTTCTTAACACATACCTCTTTTAAGAGCCATAGTTCTGGATCCCTCTGTGGCACTGAACAGACCATTGCAAGTAGCATCTCCGGACTGTGCTACACGGTACTCCACACCAGATGCGTTGGGGCTTTCTTTCATACTGGGTGCTGAAGCTATAAAAGAAATGTGTACTTCATGAATCTTTTCACCACCAGCATCTTGGGTGTTCCTTAAAGATTTTTATGTGTTAATTAATTTTGCCTTCATTACACTTTTTGTTTTTTTTTTGTAATTAGCAGCCCGGTTACACTACTGAGGGAAAAAGTAGGTAACCTAGTTTGCATCTCTGAACGTCGCATAGTATTAATTTTATGTAAGTAATTATTATATTGTTTTAAAACTGCTCTTATACTTACCAAATCTCAGGCATAATATTGCTTAAAATATGTTCCGAAAATACCCTCAAATAGCAACTTAAATTCAAACTCTAAGAAGACCTTAAAAACTCAAGTCAAATGAAAAACAAATGAACAAGCTGAAAACAAAAGCCTATCAACAACTATTGAAAGAAACGAAGAATACAGAAGGGAACCAAAACGTAATGAAGTAGTCAGTCTTACCAATACCATTAGTCTTCTCGTAGACAAAGCAGCGGTAGTGGTCCTCGTTGCTGGTGGCATGGTTGTGATGGAGTTTGCCCACCAGGAACCGAAGGCTGCCCTCCTTCCACATCGCCAGGCATTCCAGTTCTTCCACTGGAAATATTAAGTGCACAAATGGGCTAAAAGGAAGCTGATAAAACGATTTTATGTGAGTATCGGAGAAAGATAATGTTAAGATTCCTTGGGTGTGAGATTAGGTCATTCAACTGATTTATTCGATTTGAAAAAGGAGATAAAACTGTGAAAAATACTTTGTTAAAGGTTTGTCGCGGCGTATTTAAAATAAATTGTAGGTAACAGAGTAAATTTTTAAATTATTCGTAAATAATAAAGGCTTTATTTTGATTCTGATTGATTTAGAATAATTAAATCATCGTTAGTCTTAAACGATGATGATGAAAAGAACGGTAGAATTATAACCAAAAATAAAAGCTAAACACATTACCTATCTCTAAAAACATTCGTTTGTCATCTTTAGAAGCGACCTAAGAATCTGCCTCATTATTAAAGTATCTAAAAAGGTTTTGGCGTCTGAACGCGTTCAGTGTGAAAAGCTGAAAAGGCGACTCCGACAACATTGTGAACCGCACAAATAAAAGTTTAACGCAGACTCCGCTAGGGAGGCGCTGGTGTTGCAAGACGGGTATTGTCTTGATAATTAATGCTCGACTTCTGAACGAACGCGCATTTTGCTGACCACAGATTGTAGAGGATGAAAGGTATTGTTGCAGACAGATCTGAGATATTCGTTCGGGTTGAAGTTATTTATTATTTTGCGGACTGGACTTTTGATCTCACGAAAATACGAGAAGTAATGACAATAATTTTGCCTTTAATTAATTCGTTTAACTAATGGTAATTTAGCAAATAATAAGCAATATTTGTTGTCAAAAATCACTTGAAATAAACAGGTGTTGTATACAACGATATAGATATAGAAGCTACTGAAGCAGGTGGAACGTAAAAACAGTCCCATTATAATAATCTTCATAACAATTTTCTTCAGAACTTAAAATAATACCATTCAACCATCATCTTGGCAGTAACCGACAGAAAGCAAAAAGATTTCTGTCACATAGTGATGCGTAAATTTCGTAAGTCTAATCACTCGTAATACCAGTGATAATACAAGTCTCTGAACGAATCTCGGGAGCAAATTGTGCTCTCCGTGATTACACTGTCGCTTGTCAGTCAAGATGAATGTCCTTAATAATAATGTCAGTCAGTAGGTACACTTGGGAACAATGATGACGGCATTAATACGAGAACTTGAAACGTTGATTTCTCTACCGAAGAAAGTAAAAGCAAATGTGAAACAAAGGATAGAAGTGTAGATCCTGATGATCTTTTTACCCGAATGCGAAAAAGGAAAGTAATCGTTCTAGAGCATAATGTATGTCCATTGACATCGAGGGTTTCAATAAGATAATATTTCAATCAATTGATAAAGTCTGCAATGTAGACTCAACTGAAATAAGTCCTAAATAAGACTGGATAAAATGTAGGTTAATTTAAAGATGTTTTGAAGAAATTTAAAGGTTTGCTAACTAAATATACAAACTAATTACCGTTTAACGAATCTGGTCTTAGTCTATGAAATATAGGAAGATAAAGGTATTGCCACCCGTCGTGGTATTTTTGAATGTTTGTTTTGTTTGCAAATTGTGCATAGGTTTTGTTCAGTCAAAACTGGGCCAGTCACAGTTTACATTGCACCTAAATAAATAAAAGAAACATTTCATACACATTCCGTAATGACCGAGTTTTTGTAAAAGGAACATATCTCCGTAAGAGCTATTTTAAAGCAGTCAGCTATGCTACACAATAGCAGACACCTAGGAGCATTTCTGGAAGACTGCCCGATTCATTTGTGAGCTATATTTAAACGAGCTTTGTTAAATGGAACGAGCTTTTAACTCACACAATTAGTTTGCTGAATAATTATGAGATTTGTTAATTGGGAGATAATAATCGTAAACTTTTTAAAGAAAGCAAACGGGAAAACAGAATCCACGGTGACAAACCATACTAATAAGTTGCAGATACCTAATAAGTATAGATAATATCTAGTAATAAATTAAAAATGTAAATGTACTAAGTAATAATAATAAATCATAAATATAAAACCACTGGATATAATTGAGTAGACAGATAAAATAGAAATGACAAACAGAAGTGAACAAGAATAAAACTGAAATTGTTAATTAATATTACGGGATAAAATAGACAGCTGTAATCAATTTACAATACACAGGCCAGTGGAAACAAGATCGAAAGAAGTTGATGGTTGAAATAAGAATAAAAGTTGTTACGTCATCTTTAGAACTTTAAGCTCAAAATTGCATCGCAATAAAACTTTTCCCGTCAAGCTTATGAATGGTAAAAGCATCATGATATTTTTAAATGAATGGCACACAACTTTATCACAATCATCTAATGGTGGTAATCTTTTGAACGACAATCCTTCAATCTTGCTTCCTGTGATGATGACTTTAGAAGTTATAATAATAGTCAGGGATCCGTAGTACATTGTTTTTCACTTATTACTATCAAGCAAATTTTTTAAGAGCAGCTTTATTTCGTTGAAAGATCCAACTTCTTCTATGAAGATTTTCAAATGGGGTAGCTGACAACGTATGACGTAAGTATGACCGTTGGGTCATAGAATAAGTTGGACGTCTCATAGAATTAAAGCTGCTCTCGAAAAATTTGCTTGATAGTAATAAGTGAAAATAATTTTACTGCGGATCCCTCTATAAGTATTGTGAGGAATTTCTTAACAATTTACATACCGGTGCTTTCAGATCCATGGACATCCGGACATGCTTGGTAGTTAAGGAGCAGTCTCGAATCTTCTGTGCAACTCTCGATAGACGACGCTGGAAACTTGCAGTCTCCGTGGCCTCTGAAATAGCAGACATTTTTGATATAGTAACAGATCATGTTTGCGTAAGGTCAGAGTATTCTAAAACATAACTTGATTAAAAATTTATTCGTTTGTTTTATTTCTTCTAATTTTTTTTCATAATCACCCTCCGATAGTAAGTGGCGTTATTGACCAATAACTTGCAATTGATTTTGATGTAGGTGTCTTCAAGTAAAGAGTGAATAGGCTTCTTTTATGTTAATGCCCTCATCATCTTAGACATTATCGCCACTTACCATCATTATGAAATGGTTGTTAAGTATTAATTAATTATTTATAAAAACCGTGAAACATCCAATAGGTTATTTTAAAATCATAATGCTCAACAGCTGGCCGAACAAAAAGTGTGAACTCATTAATGACATCCAAATTAAGTGCAGATGACGCGTTCATTGATCGTTAATGACTTGACACACATCCCCGAGGTTCAGTAATGTTGCTTTTAATTTATTATGACTTTATACTAATTATTGTAAGTTGTTGAAAGGGTAAAAATGTGCGTAACATATTTTGGGATTAAAAACGTTTCTTGAAGATATTTTTTACGATTTCTATGGCGCAATGGTTAACATGCCGGACCGCCGGTTCAAAGTGTTCTGGGATCGATTCCCAGGAAGGCAGAAATTTGAATGAACATAATTTATGGATGTCCCGATATCCTTTGCCTATTTACGTTGTCCATAGTTTCCACGACCCAGATAATCCTAGTATTGTGGTGCTATAAAATTGCTTTAAAAAATTAAGACATATTTATAATAACCCAGTCTCGTTTAAATTAGCCAATAAACATTTTCTATTATATCAAGTTTCTTTAGCGTAACCTCACAAATTCCACTTTTAAATTGAAGCCACGATAGTTTAGCTGGAAATATGTCAGTATGTGGACCGGTTAAGCCTTGACCAAGCAACAGAACCGCAGTAGGCACAGAAACCCAATCTAACTGTAATTAAGGACGCAGGGGATTCCAATTGAAAAATCTATTCGCTCTGCATTCGTTTCCTTTTTAACTCCGAGCAGTTTTTCTGACTGTTGTAGATACTAGATATCTACTAGATGTCTATATGTAACGTTATCACGTCATATAACGTTATCATTGTTAATACCCGACTGAGTAAGGAGGGTAATGTTTATGGAGCGTTTGTATGTATGTATGTCCATTTCTATGACACCCTCTACATCCCAAACGACTTGATAGATTTCAACATGTGAGGTGTCATTAGATTCGTCTACATTGTGGAAGTGAGATATGCTGTAAAGTTTTTTCATTATACCCCCGATTACTAGTTTATGTGCATAATGTAATGAGCATACAAATGAGCTTGCAGTGCTACTATCTCTAGTCATTTATGGACGTCTTTGATAAACTTCAAGTAGGACTAATCAGGAAAAGTTAATCGGTCACTAGGTCCTTTTAATGATAGAGACCTTAAACGAAGTTGTGCACATTTTGTCGTGTTGTTGTCGCAAGTGTGAACTGGCCCTAACATCAGTTGAAAAAGAGTAGGTACCTACGTTAGCCGTAAATACGACTCGTTTCAAACATAACATAGCACAAACTGTCAAATGTAGTGTATTTGTGGGTCGTTAAACATTCAGAGGCGTGGATCTAGTTCGCTATTCACAGGTTACTAGTATTAATGTAGTTTACTCCTATCTGTATTCATGAAACTGTACAGTATCGGGATTTTATGTTCAGATGTTTTTACATCAAAATACGGTTTTATAAACTTAGGGCAAGAAAATAGTGTTTAAAAATATATCGCTCAATTGCTTACGCCTTTAGTACTTATCTATGGTAGCCTTTATTCAAGTGACTGACAATACCTCCTTGTCGGTATTGAATATTTTAGGGTTAAAATTTATTTGAAAAAGGGAAGTCTTCACAAAAATTAAACTATAGTGAAAATAAATAGAAAAAAAAATATAGTGTGTGTCACTATTCCATGGAGACAAGTCCATGACACCTTACGTTGAAGTCCGTTTGGACTGTAGAACGTGCCAAAAAAATGAACATACATTACACCCACTCGTCGAAAATAATTACCCTCTTTCTGGCGTAGTCGGGTAAAAATATTCTTCTTCGGTCTAAATAGTAAATACTACACAGAGTTATGCAACCTTTGGTATTCAACTTTGTACTAGGTCAACTGTATTACTGCAATTACTATGATTTTCTTCATTACCTTGCTCAAATGCACTTTATTACCTAAAGTAAGCCGCTGGGATTAGGTACACTTTTACCTCAATATCATCCAATTTATTGGACAAATATCGTCCCTGGTCAAAACATTGAGGAAAAATTCCTTGCGACATTATCTTTGTACTTGCATTATTAGATTTATGTTTTGTCCATTATATTATTTTCTCGATGACACATCGGTTAACTGACGTCTATGTTCTCGGAAGAAGGATACAGGAAGTATTGTCTGATATATAAAATATTATAGATATATTATCTGATATTATAGAGATTGTAGTGTTCCTCAATGTGTTATATTGTTAAGGGTAGGTAGGACTGTTATTTTTCCAAGTTTTCCTGGATTTATTCTAGTTAAGGAGGATATCCGGTGGCGTCCGGATAGTTTTTGAAATATTTATATACATACTAGACGATGCCCGCGGCTCCGCCCGCGGAAAAGTCGACAAACAAAATATTGATTTCGTCCCAAGGGAACCTATAATCGGGATAAAATGTATCCTATGTCCTATTCCTGGATGCAACCTATCTGTGTACCAAGTTTCAGCTTAATCCGTTCAACGGTTAGACCGTGAAGGAGGGACAAACGAGTCGTTGGTCAAAAGGGACCACTCGGAAACGGACCGCGGTCCATTTTGTCCACAGGCGTTTTTGAAGTGGTCGATTGGGACCAGAAATTCAAAATTAAATTGTATAGTCGGCACAAAAATCAACATGCTGTGTGTGAGATATTTTTACTTTATATATTAAGGTTAGCTTCTATTTGATTATAATATTACATTTAAATACAGTAATATAAATAATTAATAATAATAATTAACTAAAACTGTGATTTTAATGTGGTTCTTAATAATTATTCCATTTTGTGATTTTAAAACAAATGGTGATAATTATATACTGTAAAGAAATGTATGTTTATATTTCATTAATAATAAATATTTTTTTGTATTCAAGAACATTCTGTTTTATTTTTAACTATTTTGTTGTTTTCCTGCAGACTGTACAAAATTTTGCAGCGAACAATAGAATTTTTGTATATACTTATAAGTGGTCCCTTTCGCCCACAGAAAAATATTAAATTAAATCAACAGGCCAAAAAGGACCGCGGTCCCTTTACCGAGTGGTCCCTTTCGACCAACGACTCAAACATCCAAACATCCAAATATCCAAACATCTTTACAAACTTTCACATTTATAATATTAGTAGGAAGTAGGATAGTGTCCAGGGAAACCCTGCGCCCCTTTGGTGACCGGAGAATGCAACATTATAGTTGCATATAATATGACTTCATATAATTTGACTTCGTATGTTCCTGCATTATTCTCAAAAAGTTTTCCTTCCCGTAATAATATATTAATAACGACATTTCTACGTAACTGTACTTATCCGTTTCATTTTAAATGAAAGCACATAGTTTAATTTTCAATATAACGTAGCAGCTTGCGGCTCATATTAAAATTGTTTTTACTATTTGTGAGGTTTTCATATTTCCTTATGCAGCGTAAGTAATAAAGTCCATACCTTCATGATACACGGCATTCTAGTGCGAACATGAAAGTACAAATGCTGTTATTCTTTGCTTCAATCAAAGTAAGAGGGTACATGCATATCAAGGTACTTACTAGTTCTTTATTTGAAAGAACGCTTATAGCCTGGTTGGTGGCTTGCCTCTATCCTTAGAGATTGACGAAGTTATGCAACTTCGGGCGTAGTAGGACAGTAGATGGGTGACGCACAAGGATGCATTTTTTAATTTATTGAATACTAGACGACGCCCGCGGCTTCGCCCGCGATAGAGTAGCTAACAAAAATATTGCATTTATCCCACGAGAACCTATAATCTGGATAAAATCTATCCTATGTCCTATTCCTGGGTGCCAAGTTTTAGCTTAATCCGTTTAACGGTTAGAGCGTGAAGGACTTGCAAACATCCAAATATCCAAACATCTTTACAAACTTCCACATTTATAAGATTAGTAAGAGGTAGGATAAATGAGTCATGGCGTTCAACTATAATGTAGTCTAGACCAGACATTTCGTGGTCTAGTTGAATTCCCTGGGGTCCGACGTCCCTATCGAACGTGGTACCTCGGCACATTCGCATTGGCTTTAAAAAACCTGCCAAGCGCGAGTTGAACTCGCGCACGAAGGGTTACGTAGTACGTACCATCATCAATAAACTAAAATCACGTTTGTTGTGATGATATAAAAAAAATACGTTTACTTTATTGTTATAGCGTTAACGAATATACATAATGTGTAAAAATTTCAGCTTTCTAACTATCACAATTTATGCGATACAGCCTGGTGACAGACAGGCAGACAGACAGCGGGGGCTTAGTAATAGGGTCCCGTTTTAACTTTTTGATACGGAACCCTGAATAAATGGGGGGTTCACAAAATGTAATTCGGGGTCCACGAAAATTACTTTGAACCAAAATCACTTAGGCAACTTTAATACCCCTTGGCCGATATTAGGTTCGATTTGGCAACAAGTGATTCAATCAATTCTCCAGGCATTCCTTGTAAGTCGTTATAGCTCTCGATCGGTCTTTACGAGATTCTGAGACGGTATTCACGTACCGTACAATTGCGTTCTCTTTACTGGAATAAAGAATGCAACGGTATTTTATTCGAGAGCTACGTTACATGTTACTTCTGGCTAAATGTTTTAGTTCGCTGAAAAATGTTTCAATTCTATGCTTTATGCACTTTATTATTTAGCTACGAATTTTTGGATTTACTTTATACCGATTCCTTTGATTCTTTCACCTCCGAGGTGATATTTATAATATCATAAATGAAAATTTACTCTGTCTGTTTGTTAACTTTTTACGCTTGAACTTTAGAAAGACAATAAGGCATAAGATAATATTTTATGCAGATTGTACGAATGAATAAATGTATGAATAAAAGAATGAATTTAACAATGAACGAGTGAATGAATGATTGATTCACGATTCTCTAGGCCGCCAAAAAGGTGCCTTTCCATAACACATAGCACGTTACCGTATTGTCACACGTCATCGATATACAACATTAAGCAATTTGCTAAAATCATTTCTGTTTAAAAAATGTGACCACAAACACCGCGAACGTAAGCGAATTTCGGCATGTAAGGGTCCCGCCCGCCAAACATTTAAAATTCATAAGCTTCACACTCTGCTCGCTTATCACACCTAAGTTTATGTACCTTCCGGAATGGATTGGAGGCCTGGCTTGAGCGATGGCTGGGTTAGCTTGTCGTGGGAAAATATTTGGGACCACAAATTAAATAGGTTAGGCTGTTAAAATTGTTCAACTTAGAAAATAGTATCTAGTACTTTGTAGTGTTAATCCTTGTCTTAATGATAGTTTTGTTAGTCTTTACGACAACCTTAGGGCACATCTTCAAGAATTAAATAGTTATTTAAATTAATACATAGATAATATATTTGTTAACTAGATACAAATATGCTATTTTTATTTCATTTTCTAATTTTGAATTCCATCCAATTAAAAACTAAAAAAATTATAATTTTAGAAACCTCAGAAATGGTGTTACCTACCTACCTACTTTGTTTAACTGTCTTTAAATACGTATGGCACGAACGCGTTGCTAATTGAAAAGCATATAATAACTGTTATTTAAAGATGGGTATCGACTTTTTACCGGACCATAAAATTTACACAATTAAGCAATTTTTGCGTTATTTACACGTAAATGTATTCGGAATTTCATTAAGTTTTGTATTATGTATAAAATTTAATTTAAAGTATAAAACATGGCAGCGAGGGTAGTATGATAACCGCAAGCTGTCCTTGTTGTCATTTATACATTAAAACACTAACCACAGTTGGCTGGTTGCATAGTTAATTTCAGTTTTGGTGAAATTGGCTGCGATTAATAAGACTGTTCATATATTTTTAATTTACCATTTGTTCGGGGATGGATTTGCAAAATTAAAAATAGAATATGTATAAATAGATAATGGGTCAAAAGGATATTTTTTTAAAGATAATACAGGCGCTTACGAGTTTCTGATTTGTAGGTTAAGTTTATATGGAGAAGAAGCGCAGTAAGCTCTCATTGCGTTACAATAAATTATGATGATGAGATGAATCTACTGACACTATAATGTAGAAATTCATCAAGTTGTTTAGGCAGTAGATCGTGTGATAGAAATGGACATATATACATACGAGTACATACGCTCGAAACATTAGGTACCTTCCTTTTAGCGCAGTCGGATTAAAATGTATTATTCTCTACCATTTAACACGTTCACTGCTAACGTGGTCAGTGCTAGTCGACAGCGACTCTTACGTTTGAGGCGAAAAAAGTAAAAAAAAATCTGGTGTATAAAATATAATGTTCTTATTAACCGAAGATTTTAGTTAATAAACAAAGATAGCGTCCCAATATGTATTTCAATTGAGCAATAACGTAGGACCCCAAACATATTGGGTATAGTGTAATTCGCGAGCGAACTCCTTAATTCCAACGAAAACTAGCCGCCCAAAGTAAATACTACTCACCAATTGGTTCAACCCACAACTAATCTCAACATTCTGCTGAACTAAACTAATATTTTCTGACCTTAGCCTATCCGGCCATCTAATAGCTTGTTAGATGATTACCAGATTAGTTTAAAACTAATTTATATCTATGTTTCTGAGTTATTATGATTAGCCATAATAAATTATTATAACGTTTTATACTCGTAGCCGCACAGTAGGATTCCTTGTGTTGTGGTTGTAAAAAACCACACAAAAACACGAACAACACCAAGAAAAGGAATTTAAATTAATAATTCAAATATCAGCCTCATTGAAAAGCTAACCTGGACTTTTATTAATTTTTTTTTAAAGTGCCGTAAAAAAAAATAGATTATGGCACTTTTACAATGACACGAACCCAATTAAATCTAACATTTTGCAAACCACGAACCCGTTTGGGCTGTAAAGGGAAATGGGCATACATACTCTCTAAAAGATTCTAACGCCTAATAAAGTATCGACGACCCCGTAGCCTAGTTGGTAGTGACCCTGCCTACGAAGCGAGGTGTCCCGGGTTCGATTCCCGTCCGGGGCAGATATTTATGTGACAGATAAATATTTGTTCTCGGGTCATGGGTGTTACTGATGTATTGTGTTGTCCATGCCACCCGCAACACAGGGAATCCTACTGCAGGGGTATGAGTGTGTTAGCGTTTTAGAGTTTAGTTTATTTAACAGCTACAATACCTGTTGTAAGTGAACGAGAAGGGACCTTTGAGCGGGCAGTCGACGGGTTCGGCGTTCTCTCGGAACATGGAGTATAGGAGAGCGTCGCCGGTGATCAGCGAACACAGTTGTGGCAGGGATTCTCGGGTATAACAGAAGGCTGCAATGAAACATCTTGTTAGTGAGCTAATAGTCTTTTTTATGGTTTTAAGGTAGCAAACGAGCTGACAGTGCCACCAATCCCTGCCACCAATGGACATCGTAACAAACTTCGAGTAGGACTAAGGCGGGACTGTTAGTTGGTTATTAGGTCCTGTTAGAATTGTCATTTGATGATTGGAAACAGATAGACCTCATTAACATCTTATTAACAGGACCTACTAACCAACTAATAGTCCCGCCTTAGTCCTACTCGTAGTTTGTTACGACGTCCATGGGCGGCAGGGGTTGTGGCACTGTCAGCTCGTTTGCTATCTTAAAACCATAAAAAAGACCCTTCAGGCTGACGATAGATGGCATGAAGTAGTCGTTGTCAACAGCTTAAACCAATCGAAGTGCCGATGAAATGAACTGATTTCTGCAAGCTGCTCATGTATGGTGGACTTGCTGTTAGCGTAGACTGTTTGAAATAAACCTATGTTCAACCTTAGAGGATGGATTTTCTACGTTCTTTCCAATGCTATGAACCTCTGCACATACAAATTTCGATTCTTCCAGGTCAAAGCACAGTTGAGTTTAATACTGTCAAATCGATATTTGCCAAAAATACCGATGTAGCAGATGAATATTCCTCTGATAGCGTTGATCGAAAGCAAAAAGTCAAAACTGCCGAATATGCATTGCGAAAACAAAAACCAACTAAAGCCAGATTTACAACAGCGCGCTGATCATTCACACTGCAAAATGTAAAATGCGTTTTTCTTATTTACATAGAAATAACAAAGCTATTGGGAGTACAACTAATAGTCACTGTGAAACCATTAATAGCATTAGTAGCAAAAGTTTCCCTAATTTAGTTTAGATAGATCCTAGAATTCTGTTCAAAGCAATACTATATAACCGAATTGTCTATCAATTTTCTTTTTAATTCTTACTTTTCATCATGAAAAAAAATCTGAGTGCACCCATTTTGTTCCGCATCAAAATGGTCTAGATGAAAGATCAAACTTAACTGTAACACAGAAGTCAATTGGCTGATTGCATTCAGCTATTGTCGGCTTTTTGATCCTAGATTAATAGAAAGCGGACGCTTCTATGATCAACGGTACAATCATGATTATATCGTAAGCATCACAGCTTCCACCGTCTTTAATTGTTGTATCCGCTATTGAAGGTAATAGTCCTGAATAGTCCTTTGTCCCAATTTTATGAGCGGAATCGATAGAACACTGTTATTAGGTAATCATGAATAACAGAGCATGTTGTACAAATAGTAGGATCTAGGTAATAAGTTTGATTCTTCTTTCAGCCTTTATTTATAACGAATTGGCGATGGTTTTATTTTAACAATCAAAGTTATCACTTACCATCAGATCAGATAGCTTGGTTAGAAAAAACAATGTACTCACTTTCTTTATACTGTAGGACATTGGTATGTTTTTCATGCATCACTACACAGCGGTAACAGCCTTTCCTGGAACAAAACAATGGCTATTAAAAAAATGGTAGCATACTCTGTGCTCTTTTTACTCTGTGGAAATGGATTGAACGAGCTTGGATGACCATCTAGTATCGCGGGCGGTTTTAAATTCAAAAAAACATTGATGCGTTCTTCTTGTCCCCGTTTCGTTTTTGCTAGTTACCGCGATTCAGGTCTTTGTAGACTGGACATGTATTCAGATGCACATGTAATGCTACTTGACCTGTATTTCGAGTTCATAATTACACTGACCTGGCTTAACTGATACTGAAGCTGAAAGATGATCCAAATAAACGTTGAATATAATATTTCTAACCCGTTATTAAGTATTATACAAAACTATATGTAGTCGTTCACAAGATACATCACCTACATCATTAGTATTACTCTATCACTTATAGATCACGGTGTCTATATTATATGCGTCTCTTTCACACCCTGAATTTGTATAAATGTTAAAGAGAGATGTAAATATAAACGAGTTACATTGTAGACTGATCTGTAATAAATTAAATAATATACACTCACAGCTGTATAAAGAACAAGACAAGACATTAATACAGAAGAACCAACTCAATAATTATGCGTCATGGTTCCTTGACAAGTGCCCTCATTCCGACTCACAATCGATCAGAGAAATCCCTCGGGTCACAATGAATTCTGCGTTTTATGGACAATGAACGCAATGGAAAATATTTTTGAATTTTATAATAGATTGGCAAGTAAGTTAATGGTCTTTTTAAAATTATTATGGTTAAAAAACAATAATCAGATTTTTTTCTGTTTGGCTACAGACTAGTGAATCTTCTGGCATTAATTTAAAATGTAAAATATTTTAATGTGTAGTAGTAGGTAATTGGTAATTAAAATCACTTGACCGTAAT
>LGAG01000319.1:641286-654479 GCA_001278395.1 Lerema accius | reverse complement strand
AATATTGTTACAACCATTTGCTATCGTCAAAGTCAAAACTAGAGTAAATTTTAACTGTAACTTTAGCCGTGCCTACGATGCAATCCATCCCTTAGTATACAAAATGTACGAGTCCCCAAATTTTCGCCAACATAGCCACCCTTCCTAGAAACCGTAGCCGACAATGACAATTTCGGTTCGTATAATTCCAAGATTAGAAATTATTGCTTCATTTCTTCTGCGATTTGACGAAATTACCAACTCTGTTCATTTCATTATCACGGGTAATGTTTTAGGAGACTGTTGGTGAGTTACTGCTGTGAATTGTTCCATTTCAGATGTTTGTATTTCATTGTTTTACAAAGAATTACATGTGAATAAACTTTAACGATTCGAGATTTGGACATGAAGAAGAAATACTTTTATTATCTGTGACATAAAAATTCTCTGCAACTATAATTTCTAACTTCTCAATAGGGACCTTACGGCTTTAGAATCGTCTATAATAAAACGCGCCTTCGGAAGCGCGGTAACGCTTAAGAAATGTTTCAACACGAGAGGTTACTCGTCCAATTTCTGACGACATAACAGTTACTTTACTTCGTTGAAAAGATCAACGCAAGCTCAGTAGCTTAGACCAGTGTCTATGAGAGCTTTGGTCTTATGGAGATTTAGACGGTAAGAACTAAGAATCCTAAATAACCTAAAATTTCTGGCTTCGGATATCTTTCGATTTGATCCAAAAAAGGTACGTCATTCAAACATTGGGTACTGTACAAATATATCATAAAAGGGCCAGTTCAAAGCCGACTTCATAATCAGAAATGTTTCTGTCGGTAAAAACGGAGATGACTTTCCATAAGAAGGAAGTAAGAATGCTTTTAATATTTTATGGATCAATTTTTATTTATGGCAATAATAGTTGACCTTTTGGTAAATAAATACCACGCTTTATTTTCTTTGTTAGGTACTTTACTCTATTTTTTCAAGTGCTCTCTAGATTTCATCTTTGAGATCCTTTGTGGAAAATGGACACTGGAGTTTTAAGAACACAATCACTCGTTATTAATGGCAATATACTGTAGAGTTTTAGGGCAGAAACTTCATATTTATGCAAGTTGTTACTTTAGCTTATATCACTTAGTTTTATATAAAGCTCTTAATACCGTAGCTGTATTTTGTTAAGATTTATTCAATTTGTTTTTTTCTTAATTAAGTTGCCAATGGAGATTAACTAAATAATATTTTTATCATGATCCAGTAAATTATATTTACCGAATTATTTATCACTGATAGTGATAACCCATTTGACGCGGATATTAAGGCAATAGGCAGGGGCAATAGGTTATCAGTAATAAAATACAATAATGCAATTCGCGAATGGAAGAATTAATATGAATACTATTATGAATTCAATTTAAATTAAACTATTTATTTCATATAAGGCAATAATAGCTCACAAACCGAACGTCGAAATTTAAAAATATAAAATAAAAAAATCATTAGAGTAGAGTCCTTTATGTGACTTATTTGACCCTGTTGACTTTGAAATTACAACAATACTGAAGGAGTTTTCACATAACTTACTCGTCAACAATGATGAACTTGTCCCCTTCAGAGGAGAGACAGCGACCCTTGTTGGAGAGGATGTCTCCTTCTATGAGGATCGGATGGATCACTCCAGACTGGAACCACCGACCCTGCCAGCGAGGCGGGAACGCGCAGCCTGGGAACAAACACAAATTGATTATATACGACCTGTATGGTGCAATGGTTAGTACGCCGGATTGCTGTTCAAAAGGCGGGTTCGATTTTCAGAGGGCCAAAATGATAATGATGAATTTAAACTTCTGTTCTCGGTCTGGGTGTATGTTTGTGTGTTGTCCATTGTGAGGCTATGAGTGCATAGCGTTATAGAAATATATCTACATTGATGACGGTGGATTCCGATTCGGAATATTGATATCTTCGACGGAATGGTGATAGTATCTATATAAACGTTAAGGATGAGAGAACATAGCTTTTGTTTGTTGGCTAGTTTTATAAGTGTTAAAATAAATTGAAACCAATAACGGAAAAACCCCAGTTCAAGATGTTTGTGTTCAATTAAATTTAATATCGTTATAGAATGTCAACAATCGAATAAGGAATAATGCTAAGTAGAAATATCCTGTACTGCTGAGCGCTGTATTGTGAGGTACGGGCGGGTATAAAGTGGAAGCCGCGTACCATCGATTACAGTACAATGCGTACTTGACAAAGCGCCCCTTGCAGTCGAATGAATGGCGCTGGGAATGACTAGCCTACCCGGTGATGACGTAACCGAGAAATGATCCGCCCGATTGTGTGAATGCGTTGTATTTAAATGCCGGCTTACATTTACTTGCGTGGGTATGCATCACGGATAGGGGCGGTTTATTTTATTAATGCAGATTTTTACTAACTAGAGAATCCGGTTTGTGGTCCAATTTCGGCCGTGACTTAAGTCAAGCAACATATCAAAGGCTCGTTTGATACCTGGCTGGTAAATGTCAACGTCAACTGTCAATATGCGGGGCCTTCTGTTTAGCAACTGTGTATTGTGTCTACTCGTGAATGATCTTAAACTTAAATATTCCTTAAGCTACTAATGTTTGTAACATTCGAAGACAATTTACAAACTCCCATTCCTCAATAAGTAGACGAAGCGAGGCACACAATAAAATAATCACAATATCATCACAAGCATAAGAATAATCACACCCTTTCGTTATGTTCGCATTTCATTTTATGTCGGAAGGTAGTGACGTTGCGGCAATGGGAATGAGTGAAGGTCATTTCCGTTTCGTGTTTTTAGGCATTAGACTTTGATTGTATATGTGTTTATTTTATGTATATCTGGGTTGGTGTAACTTGTAGTGGGATCATTAATGGATGAAAAGGCCATGGATGAAAACGCCAGAAATGGATTGCAATTGACTTCCGCGTAGAACGTGGATGACGGTGCTGCCATCTATAGAAATGTTACTCAGTCGTTCTAAATAGAGCTGCGCGGACTGCACGCACATATTCGTTATGGTGTCGTGGCTATGTCGTGACACTACCCGTTCGTTGTCTTTTAATCAGTTGCCTGAAGTTATTCTGTTAGTTTGCTTGTACACGTAAGTTACCATCTTGAATCTAATTCGTTAAATTAACTATTGATTAAATAAAGTATACTTTTTTAAGGTTTCAGTGCGGTTTGTTCACACTTATATACTACACATTACCACAATAACTAGATGTTGTAAAAACTTTAGAAATTCCCGCTTCCCTCACCTTAACTTAAACTTGTTTTTATACTATAATCCAAGTGCTTATAAATCTTCGGTACCGTTAGTTTATGACAAACATCTGTTACAGGTTGAGTTGCATTCGGTGGGGCGTTAATTACTTAATTTCGGAGGTTTGGGCTCTGATTTAATAACACCACTCCCTGATTGAGCAGGACTGAGTTCACCATTGCTCTGTGATTAAATTTTACGTTTATAGTTATAACTTAATAACTTTATATATAACTTTGTTTAACTGTGCAGTTCTTGACAGTTAAATACACAGGCAATTGTGAAACTTGTTATTAATAGGAGACGTTAAAAATTTTACACGTTAAACGTTAAACATTAGACAAGAAAGGGATAGAATGATATTGAGTGGAAAAATCTTTACATATTAAAATATAGACCCATACGTCCTATGTGAAGATAAATTTAATGGTTTAACAGTCAACAATGAAAATAAGGTCGCGAATGCATCATAAACTTTTAAAGCATGTCTTTGAGGTAACGCTGAACTATTAAAAGCTTCCTTAATATAATATAATTATGTATTACTTTCCAACTCACGTTCTGACGTTGTTCAAATGTTTTTAAATTGCACTATCTAGTAATGCATCTGTTTATGTTCCTTAAAACTATCTAAATACATGTAACGTTTGCCAGCTTTAAGCCCTAGTTACATACATAATGTTGTTTGCTATGCTGTTTGTTTTTGCTCAGACTACCAGTCTACAGCCTTAATGGATTATTCCTCAGTAAGTCGGGTAAGAACATGTACGAGTATGTTCTATATGGAATTCGTGCATAAGTTTTAGTTTGCTTCCCTTTGAGGTGCCGGCTAATACGATTCTTTGACAGATGTGTATTCAATTATACGTGGATGTTAGTGATACATATAATGTGGCACATGTTAACTCTTCTCATCCATATTAAAGCACCTTTACGAAACGGGGTGGATTAAAAAAAACTTGCATAAGTGTATCATCAATACCTACATGAATAAATGATTTTGAATTTATAAAAATGTACAAGAGTGGCTACGTAACATAACATACGATAGAAAACAGTTATCATAGAAAATAAGAACGCAAGCATTGTAGCACAGAGCATTTTTCGGTACCTACAATTCATAACGTAACATGTATAAAATATCATTGGACAAACATAATAAAGTTCTCATCCAACGATAAATAGTTGTCTAATGGCTTTCAAGTCAAAAAGAAAAATTGGGTCGCAACCGTTTCATCCTAACCCTTTGTGAGGCATCTCTTTGTCAGTAATTATACTTGGTACTTGAAAGTAGGGCATTATATAATTATTTCTTTCTGCATCAACTCTTTGCAAAATTGCTTTTTATTACCGTTTGACGTTTAATGACTTTTTAACTTTTATTTTTTTGTTTATATAAAGTTCTTTTTTGGTGTTTTAGAATGTTTATTTATTGTGATTTTCACTAGTCGCGCCGTTAGCAACATTGGAATGACAGTTTCGACTATAATATAAGTTTCTTTCGTACTCTGATTTTGTTTCAGTGAAAATGAGACGTAAGTTAGTTAACAATCTTTAATAACTGAAGTTATAAGTAGTCAAAATACAAGACAAGTGAGGTACAATTTTATTGAAGACTTTATTAATTAGCTGAATGGCTGTTACAAATTTATTCACTAAGTTATCCACAGATAACAGACGGATAGATTATTGAAAAACCATGAGCGGAAATGGGATCGCTGTCACGTAAACAACGGACTATCCTAAGCCCGTGTGCGTGGGTGCAAATAGTTTTTGTAAAATTCGGAAATTGCCAGATTCGAGCCGACTATTAGTCATTTCACTATGACCAGATCAGATATGACTTTTCTATTTTGAGATTTAGCACCCGTTTTTGTCGTCATTTTTGCCCGACAACGCTAGAAGGAGGGTAATGTTTTTCCGAATGTATGTATGTATAGCAGAATAACTGGCTTTATTACATGCATCAAAGAAACATAAAATTATCTTTGGCACGACATTATTATTTATGCTATTTGCCACTAATTTTGCCTTAAAGTGAGCCAAGTTTATACTTTTCGCTATAGTACAAAATCGTATAATTCTGTCAAAAAAAGTAATTAGTAGCTAGTTATGATAACTATGAATAGGTATTTAGACCATGGATACTGTAACATCTGTAAAGCGACTGTCTCACAAACCCAATGACCGAGAATGTGAGGTCATCCGGGATCTATGAGTACATGTGACTTACACACGAGTCAAAACGAAACTAAGAAAGTACACACTCGTATATTTTACCTAGCAACGCATATAGACTGCTGTAAATAGCTTTGAAAGAAGTATGTTGTACACAGACATCTATTTACTAGAGGAATCGGTCTATAATCGAAATTAAACCATAATTCATAACGTCAATACATTAACGCTAACACACTCATACCCCCGCAGTGGCATGGACAACACAAATAATGGATCAATAGCACCCATGACCCGAGAACAAACATTTATCTTGTAACGGCTACCTCCGTTATCGGTAGTTTCTTAAATTATCTTTAATTTTTATTTCTATTTTTGTATAGACAGCGAGATAATTAAATAAGTACTTAAATAATAAATAATATAATTTCGTTTCGGTTACCGGTAATAACTACCGGTAAGGGAATAATAAATAACGGTTTCTTTATTGTTGCGTCTGCGCAGGTTATGTCGCGATAATTTCTATTAATCTGTGGTTGACGTTTAGTTCGTTTATTTGGTAAACACTAAAATTGTTAGGAAATGTTGGCAGCTTGAGTGAGGCGGCCATATCGTTTTTTTTGGATTTCATCATACATGACCGTACCGTACCTACATGGCGAGTAGTAGCATTCATACAAAAAACAATAAATTAATATTTTTTGTTCTAACTGTATTTATTAATATTATAATTGGACGAATCTGCCACGTCGTTCACATCTACCTACCTATTTTGTGAAACCTAAATTGAGATTTGAGAGGCTGCAAGGCTTCGGAGAGTGTAAATTAAAATATTTAGGCCTCCCACTGCAGTTTTCGAGCCCCAAAAACGCTTTAAATAGTTCGAGGGCACTAAGACGCTGCTATACAGGGAGGTTCCTTGGTTGGGATCTGCAACCTTTGTAAAGAAGTCGTTCGTTGGGGTCTACAACCCCTGAAGAGAAGTTCGTTTGTTGGGGTCTACAACCTCAGAGGAGAAGCTGTTTCATATACATAAATAATATACATAGTCAACGCTAACATTTACTTAGGAACGATCCTTCTGACGACCCAATTTTATCCTGTTTAATTACTTACTACATACTCTTTGTTTACCCATAGAGTGGTAAGAGAAGCCGTGGCTTCTTACCACCCACACTACCTTAAATAAGTTTTATGTGTGAGTATCAAAATAAATTATTTTTTTTGGCTCCGGTAGTGTGACTTTTATTTTGGGATATATTGGAGCCCTTGGACTCTGTTCCAGTCAGATTACCTACTATTACTTTCTAACTTGTTGGCGCCGCTCGTGATCCGAGGAAAGGACGTCTCGCCGACCACCCTGCCCGGACCGCGAAGGTAACGCGTCACAATGCCATGTAGGTACGGTACGATCAAAATAGTCAAAATCATGTATGATGAAATCCAAAAAAAACGATATGGCCGCCTCACTCAAGCTGCCAACATTTCCTAACAATTTTAGTGTTTACCAAACAAACGAACTAAACGTCAACCACAGATTAATAGAAATTATCGCGACATAACCTGCGCAGACGCAACAATAAAGAAACCGTTATTTATTATTCCCTTACCGGAAGTTATTACCAGTAACCGAAACGAAATTATATTATTTATTATTTAAGTACCTACTTATTTAATTATCTCGCTGTCTATACAAAAATAGAAATAAAAATTAAAGATAATTTAAGAAACTACCGATAACGGAGGTAGCCGTTACAATCTGTAACATAAATATCTGCCCCGGCCGGGAATCGAACCCGGAACCCCTCGCTTCGCAGGCAGGGTCACTACAACTAGGCTAGGGGGTCGTCAATACATTAAAGACATTCGATGTATACTACTGGTTGGAAGAATGGAAAATAAATAAATTAAAACAAAATGAAACAAAGCGCGATTTAAAAACCCCAATCCTAAGTACCTATAACTTATTCCGAGAAAAATATAAGTTCGCTTCATGTTTTTGTTTTTATTCTTGCAAAATATTAAACCAGCATTCAGTCCACGTTCAAGTTGCTTATAAAAACCGTACTGATCTCTATTTTCTTAAATAATCTGAGTATTCCAACAATCGCCTACACAATCTAATCGGATCGTACTATATTCATAGAATCGCTTCGAATACCATGGTATATGGTTGTTGCTTTCGAAGGATTTTCAAATTTTCGGAATTTCTAACAAAGCATCGAAGAGTTCCTAGCCTGGCGGCTTGCGGAGATCCTAAGAGAACAGCAAATCAACTACGGGCAGGTACATTTGGAAAATGAATGAATGAAAGTTACTAGCAAAATATTTTGAACATTTTCATGCTTTGAAGGGCACGTTAAGCTCTTAGTTCCGGTTATTATCTTTGAAGGACAGTCGATAAGTCATTGGGAGGCATTCGAACTTCGAAAAACTTCCAACTCTTGGGTTGGCTGCTAACTCCTCCGCCAATCCGCACAGGAGCAGCATGCTAAATTGCATAGTATAGTATTCTCTAAGAGTCCCATTCAATAGTGAGCTAGTAATTTAGGCTAAATTGACACATTTGCTTAGCGTTAATTTAACAAAAAGTCATCAAATAAAACGTCAAATATAAGTACTTAATAGAAAGAAATTAATTTTAATTCAACTGGCAACACTTAATATTTCTGGGTATTTCCGCTTGCTGATGGCAACATTTGCATTTGACTCAGCGTTAGTCCTTCCGATAGTGATTCACCGCCGAATATTGTTCCGAAAGCAATGTTGCCAGATTTATTTAGTCAATTAACGACCCTTACTTCATGGATCGATGGCTGTCATGAATACTTAATTTTAAGTAACGGCTTCGTGACAATTACCGTTGCTTCATTTGGAAAACGTGGCAACAGGAACAGTTGGGGCAAATTGATATAAAAATGTATGGGACTGTTTCTCAATTGAACGACATTATTCTGTACTACTTTATCCATCCAGATAGTCATCTGGATCAATTTATAAAAGTTGTGTCAATTATTACGGCTACAATTTTTTTCCTATGTAATTATAATAACTGCATATTGCTCAATTTTTAGATTATGTAACAACAGCGAGACAGAAATAGCTTGATGTGGCTATCATCAAAATCACTTAGTGTAAAGCAATCCCTTAAGACAGATCTTGTTCTTTATCTGTATTCTTTATTATTACTTTTTTTAAATTTATCATTCAATATAGATCGTAAAACAACATTTAGTGAAGCTCGATGCTATCAATCCATGGTGTCTGCATGCAAATTGAGTCCCTTTGTCATTGATGTGGATCAAAACAATGGCAACACGTAGTGTCTGGCGTACTACCGGATGTCATGTTTCTAGTAAATGTTAGTAAAAGAATCATTCGTCATTAATATGGCCAATAAAATAGCGGTGGCTCGAATTATAATATTTCATCCATCACAATGTATGTTTTACAACATTCAAATTATAATCTAACGTCATTTTTATACGTATCGAGGCTTTTGTGTATGTATTTTTTTAATAGCAGAAGACTAAAATTTTTGCAAAAGTGCTGAAAATCCAGAAAAAATATTTCTAATTCAATTTAAATCTCTAAGTTAAAAAGCTCTATGATAACTCATGTCTGTCCGTCTGTCTTAGACAATTTACAAATATACTAGCAGGTAAAAACGACTGTAATACGGTACGCTCTAATCTCAACCGATTGATGAAATTACCGCTGCAAAACTGGAGTTTAAAAAACTAGTTTCAAAAAATCCTCTAATATATAGAACTTCGCTACTTTAAAATTTATTTCATGACTATAAAATTCCAGAAGGCAAAAAATAGTCCATAATATAACTTCAACATAGTTAATTATAGTAAACACTTATCAAAAAGCAAATTCTAGTAGTAAACAAACCCGATGCATCATGAATCCGTTCCAGACCGCCAGCGCCATGAGTCTTATGAGTAACCGCGTTTTTCCTCGCGGTTCCCGAGACGAGCAGTAATTACGGAACACATCTCGCAAACAATCGCGTCGAGCCATACCGCCGTCATTGTCTTCGTGCACAATGAGCTGTGTCCTCCGGCGGTCCACGGCGGCTGTCTTCATAAATCGTTATTAGAACCTTGTATCTAGTATCTACCTACTCTAAAACTTCAATCTTTAATTTATACCATTGTCGCTTCATTTGTTTTATAGTCACTACATCTGCTTCGACGGTAGTGTTAGCGGCTGCGTCGACTTGCGTATTGATTATATTAGTGGCAAAAATCTCAGCGACTGTTATAGTTAGATAGTAGTTTGCAATTTGACAGGCTTTAGTAAGACATGTAAGAGGATACACGAATGATATTAAAAGCAAAAAAAACTACGTAGGTACTTGAGTACGCTTTGAATCTGAAATTAACTCCAGTTTTTTATATTACATGGAAGAGCTTAGGTCTACTAGAAGAACTAGGAGAACGAAACAATGAGCTATAAACAAAATGAATTTTAATGAAACAGAACAGAAGTCTTAACTAGCTTATGAGTTTTAAAGAAAAATAGACGATGATTTTTCTGTTCAGCCCTTCAAATGGAGCAATTGAAAAATGTCGACAAAACATCGCTTAGTCGCAAAATTCATTCATGGAAGCTATTATTAGATACTACTTTTACTAATATGTGGCAAGAATAAGTACCAGCCACAATCAGTCAGTCTATTTCTACTTAACAAAAGGAGAATAAAACAATAAAATTGGTACAAGTCTGGTAACCACGTAGACAAAATTAATGCGTTGTGCGTGGAACTTCGCTAATTATTCACGGGCTATTCATAGGACGAAGAACATTTACATCTTAAGATCAGGACTTGAGTCTTTAACGATACGATAGATTGTTACTTGAAGAAACGAAAGAAAAGACAAGTTCTCCAAAAAGAAATGCTCAAAACTGATAAAATTAAAATAAGTTTAAAAAAAAGTCTTTTGTACTTTTTTTACTGAAATTAGAACAAACAGTGCATTATATCTTTGAAAATAAGAAGCAATGTTATTTTTTATACACTGTTGACTTCAATAGAAATCTTATGATCAGTAGTTGTCGAGGCAACCATAGAAAGGAAGAGTGAAGCACATTGGGTTCATACATAACTTAATCCTTTATTTATACATGTCAATAGTGATACAAATTTAAGTACATATGTAAGTTTATCCATGGGAAATACATGTTCAGAATTAAAATGATATCTCGGAAACACCATCTTTACTTTGGCGATAAAGCCGATAGTTAATTCTCACAATTTTGGAGATCATATTTTTGTAAAATATGAAAACAGTTTACTAGCGACCACTGAACAATTTATGTCCTATTTTGTTTGATGGATTGAGAGCCAATACTGTATTTTGTTTTTACTTTTTGTCCAGTCATGGATCAGCGAGAGATTTGATATCACTAATGGCATCGAAAACGGTGTTCACTTACCATCCGGTGTTTTGTCTGTAATGTCCAAAATAAAATTTAAAAAGTCAAAAAGAATCATTTCGTCATATCGTGGAGTACTTAGTACACAGGTTAACCTGGGAATTGAAATTCAAACCGTGGCTTAAAAGAGCAATTTCTTATAACAATTAATGTTCGGGATTACTTCCAGTTTGAGTTGTGGGTGTCTCGTTGTAAATATTACTGTTACTTTGCAAAGCTTTGTCGTCCTATTGTTACTTTGTACTCGTTCGTCTTACTTCGCAGAATCTTCCGACATTGTATCAACAGTCTTAGGTATGACACTTTGTGAGTGTATAAAATTGTAAACTTCTTCATTAATTATGTTTTATTTATTATTACCAGAGTGCTTTGGAAGTAGGTTGTCAAGTGTGTGTTTAAATGTACAAAAGGTATGGTACTATTTTTACATTTGTTTAATATGTAGAGAGAAACGATACTATTACTATTTCTTCTACATGTAGTATTGAAGAATGTATGTACTACACAATATTTAGCTTACAAGTTACAAATATCTGCTGCAATTTTTGAAGTCTAAGTTTTTATTCTCAATGTATTTTTTTTGATTATTTATTATGTAGATAAGTAATAATAATACAACAAGCTAAGATAGAGAAATTAATCTTGAAATTTAAATTATTTTCCCTATATTTCTCTACAAGAGGTAGTCAGAAATAGATTTACGTAGCAATATGGTAATCTATAATTCTTCCTATTTGAATGTCTGTTTAACATACATCTAAACAACTGAATCCATTTAATTCCGTAGTACTATTCGCCATAACGGCGGGTTCGTAGTAATTAGTGTAGTACACGTGTTATCTAACAAACTTAGTTTACGTATCATGCAGAAAGTCTGCGTGATGCTATCGTCTGGCATTTGCAAGAACCAGCACCTCGAACAACCTCCGAAACTAGGTAACTTTGTAGTTAACCTAATTAAAGCTTTGTAGGTAGAGCACTTGTTTCACTGTTGCCGATATGATATACGCTATTTACTAAGTTTGCTATATAAAAAGTTGTATTATAAGGCATCGAAAATGACCTGAAATGCTTCGAAAAAAGAATGGTACGGCCGTGCCGCTTTTTTTTACGATTTGACGTATGTCACAGAACACATCCTGTCGAGCATTGTACCGAGAAACGTTATCATTTGATATGTAATGTACGTTATATTTTTTTTACTTCGCTCATTTATTCCGAAGACTGCGTCTATATTTTTTGGTCTGTGTGTTATTGCTTCATTTATCATACCGCTCTTATAAAAGAGTAAGAATGGTACCTCTAATAATCTACTATTAGAAAAACTCACTACGAGTACCTACGCGCCATAGGATGTCGTAGTAAGCTTTCTCGCAATTCGTTTGTCGCCGTCACTAAGACAAGTGTAACAACGCAACCAGAATAATCTAGGTCTTCATTTGATATTTACATAACGGCAAGGGCATGCTTATCAAAGTGGTAGAATAAGGTCAGCGCTTCAGGCGTGTCGTTGCAATGATGAAGCCTCGTAAGATGCAAGGGGGAGAACTCATTTCCCTGCCATGGACTGTACTATAGTGTTTATTAAATTCATTCATGAGTAATTAAAAATCCTCTTCAAATCGTGTTGTTAATTAAAGTCGTTTTATTGTGATGATTCATTTTAATTGATAATAATTTATATTGTTGGTTGTTTGTTTTCGAACCAAAAGATAATTCATTTCTCTGTTCAAAATTATGAGAAGTTTTATTGTAACTAGGTCTTATATAAAATGTCTCTATGTCAAAAATATTTTGCATGTATTACCAGTTTCGAAGTAGGTACTCGTAGGTTTTCATTTAATTTTCTTGCGTGATATTTTAATTGCGCGACAATAAATTTAAATTTCCTATCAGCAGTGCACTTTGTACATTAATAGTACCTAGTTAAATTTTTCTTCCTAGTTTTAATTAAGCGAAGAAGCCAACTAAATGTTTCTACAACAACCTACGGCAAAGGAAAAAAGTTTTCTGAGAAAAACTTTTATTTTTCTATTCCTATGGAATCGCACTCTCACAGGCCCACCCACTAAGATAGTAACACAGAGGTTGAAACATGCTATGGGGGAGTTCAAGTAGTTAGTGATGTGTTGTGTGTAGTCCTTAAAAGTTCATTAAGGTGCGTGCTGGCAAAAAGATTTGTATTTAGTTAGATATAATTTTTCATTAAAAATAAGAAATTAAATTAAACTAGAAGACCGGGCAAAGGTTCTATGATGATTTTATCTATTCTTGTTTAGTTTGGTA
>LGAG01000319.1:597546-611087 GCA_001278395.1 Lerema accius | reverse complement strand
GTAGTTTATTAGGGTATCGCTTCTGTATCCAACATGGAACATCACAACTTTAGATGGCTAACTATAATCACCCTCAGGTCATTTTATTCGCAACATACTTAATTATTAGTAAGTTATTAGGTTAGGTAAAGGGCTATAGGCTAATCTGAAGGATATAGGCTAGGAAGGGATATAGGCTAATCTAAAGGTATTAGTAGTTTTATTAATTTAAGCAAAAATAAAACCAGACTTAAAAATAATTAAAAGCATATCTTCTTTTTCAAGAGTCAATTAAATGGTAATAGTCTTTTGAGTTATTTTATAAAAATATTTTTTTATCCGTTTGCGTCAGAAGAAGGGTAATGTTTTTCAAGTGTTTGTATAGGCATAATTTTTTTTGTATGTGCATTTATTTGGCGATCTCAAGAGCCTAAACAGATACGGATTTCAATATACAGGATGTTATAGGATTTGTCTCCGATGCTAGAGTGACAAAGGCAATTTTTTTAAAACCTTTTCTATAATTAACAGCAGGGTTTTTGTATATGTAATTTAATAATGATATTACTAAGATTATCCGTTTCAGTTCGGTTGTCACCGCCAGCTTAACTTTGTCGATAATTTACGACACCAACCACGCATACTCGTCTTATCCTTCCGCATAAGATAGCTTTATGAAACCTTAACAATTTATATTAATGGCTATTCGCCCAAAAATCAATGAGTCGAGTAAACAAAAACGTCAATTTATCATCTCTAACGAAACTTAAGGCGGAGGGCTCTCGGCAGCCGATTCAGGATGGCTGACCTGGATATACTGAGGACTTTTGTAAATCCTAAGGGCCGATCTCGATGACTCAAGAAAACCGTTATATACTGTTTGATTTGTGTGCAAAGAAACCTCTCTTTTAACATTCGAAACGACCTTGCTTTGACTTCACCATTTAATAATGGAGGAGTAGATTAAGATTTAGCACGTAAGTGCATCACGTGTATTTTAGTAAACTTTTCACCTATTCAAATTCAAAATCAAAATCATTTATTCATGTAGGTATCAATGATACAGTTATGCATATTATCAAGTAACCTAATAACAAAACGACAACGTAACGTAAGGCAACTAATTTTGGATAGCGATCCAGTAGAGTAAATATGTAGCAATAACACGACAATGAAAGCGTCCGGCAGTTTACATAGTTAAAATTTTCTGGATAAGCAACTAAAAATGTAAGGAATCTAAAATCTCAAATTGTCCCAGTAAATTAAATTAAAACCCATAACTAAGCAATTACTTTACCATCACAAATATACCCAAATAGAGTGGAATCCTTTCATTCAACAATTTGTAACATTAACAATAAAGTCTGACCATCTATCGATGCTGTATGGCGCATGAAATACACCAACAGCCAACACTCACCCATTTAACTTTAGACCACACCTGATGTTGCCCAACTTTGTCAGTCAATTACGAGCGACTATCTCATAAACAATAAGGAACACTCACGTGTCCACCTCCGCGTTAGCATTGTATCACGAGCCAAAGAGTTACAAGTAAATAAAAATTAGACATCACAGACGACAAAGACGCAAGAACGAATAATTTATCAGTGACACAAATGTAAGTTGGTCAAGAATCAAATCGGGAAACTATTATTCGGCAGTTAGTAGACTAGGCAAAGAAGGAAATCTTTAAATTTAAACCTAGCAAGAGTCGGAGTGGCGCTGATGTAGTAAGATTTATGTCCATGTGTATTCTTTAAAGGTTGAAGAATAAGAAAGGCTCATCATTGTATAAGTTAATTTAGTTCATTCTGAGTCCTACTTAAATCATTTCTCGAAGAATTCCTTAGGGTTTAAGCTATCTCGCTTGGGATTTAAACGATTGACCGCTAGTTGTAAAAGATTCAAGAGCTTCGAAGCTTAAACCATCATTATGAGAATATCTGGCATTCAGTTATTGACCCGTATTTACAGATCGAAGCGTAATTAATCAAAGACGAACGATCACAATATAAGACCTAAAGCGTAAATTGCAGTCTCTAGTCTTACTAGCTAAGATAATTGGAGGATAGAGCTAAGCAAATGACAGGGAGAAACCTCACTCAAATTAAAGGCGGAGAAGCCGTCGGGCGTCTTAGTTTGCATCCGTTCTGCCTCTAACTGCGGTGCCGAGCTCATTATTACGTCGCCACTTGTCGAACTACGAACAGGGGCGATAAATTGCATCTGTTCTTTAGCGTAACAATTAACATTATTACACTAGTTTGAGGCAGTTAAGACACTAGCATCAATAGGTGCTTAACACATGATCAATGTCTTTGGATGGTTCCAGTGTATTAGGACATTTATGGAACATAGAATTAAATGGACCCGGTGGATCGTGTTGAGTGGTCAATCCATTCGAAAAGTTGCTTTTAGAAGCATGATTAGCTCTATCCATCTGAAGGTCCTTTCCCTCAGAATGATACAAATTTCCTTCGCTTTACTACTCGGCTTGGGACTTTATTAAATCTAGAAATACCATTGCATCTTCAAGCATTTCAGTAAGTAGGATTTGTCAGCAAGGCGGTACTGATGCTGTAATATTCGCCAAGTGTTCCCCCAACGTCATAGGATTCCTCGAAATTGCTTCTACAATTTACCATAACGTCTGGAAAATTCTAGGTATACCTGCTTAAATCAGGAGATATTTCAACATCTTATATTGCGATGCCACGGAATGGGTGCTATACAACTATTGGGCATAAGAGTTGCCTTATATACTGTACTCATTGACGTATAATTTAGTTCGAACATCCGCGTGAACAGAGATAGCAGAGATAACATCAGGCTGATAATAATTGGTTCAGCGGAGTTAATTTTGCGGATTACAAAAATATCGTTATCATTAAGGTTTCAGAAGCTTTGATAGCAAGGCAATAAAAAGTTATATCTAGACTTACCGCATTTACTTCTAATGTCAGTTTTATTTTTGTTTCAGATTAACGATTAATTATTTCTATATGAATCGTTGAACACAGAATAAATTACATTTTCTTTTTAGAATAGAAGATAATTATTGTATAGCATGGAATTTACATCAGGTAAATAAGTAACAATTAAGTAAAATAAGTTGCGTGAACAAAAGGAGGTCTTATCAGACTACCTTAGGGCAGAGGACACAATAAAGAGAAAGAATAAGTAGGCCCACAAGAATTCATTAGTTGAAACTTCTTTGATGTTATCAGTAAAAAAATTGGGAACTTATTTCGAAGTTACTACCTGAGCAGGAAATTCAACAACCTTCTTCGTGAAATTATAAGTTCTAAAAACAACACGGTGAAAAATTAAGTATCAATAAAATTTTCCACACGAACACAACACTTTATTCCATAGAATAATAATCCCGAACGGAGTCTCGGAAAATATTTGACTAGAGCGACACGCTTCAACGACTCTTTGTTTCCATTGTTTGGAACGAGACGGTAATGAAATCATTACAATAACAATAAGATATTCCAGCCCAATGATTAGAAGCATTCGTTATGAATGAGATATCAAAAGGTGTAAAAATATTACACAAATTTGAGCTCATTTTACAAGAATCATCTTAGAAGGGAAAACATGCTAAGCAAAAACAATATATATATTACAGATTAAATTCTCTGTCGAAAACTATGCACAGATTATATTAATAATTGTTAATAAGGTAATTATATACGCGTATTTTAACTTAAATATTAGATGCAAATTTATTGCATTTCTGATACTATTAGCAGGACTCTAAAATCCACAATTCTTAAATGTTGACAGAGTCCATACCTTTTATAATTAGGGCACCGATTTTGACGATCTAAACAACAATTCTGATACAGCTTAGTAATAATTTGTCTCTACTACCTTAGCTCATAATCTACTTTGATATATCATGACGTGCAAGTGTAATGGGAACTGGCATGCAATATTCAATCCCAGTTTGTATGGATGCCGACCGCTTTCATTGATCCCAGATTACAGCGATCACTATACGCAGATGAGATGGGACCTTTGCGAATAGATAGACATATGGGCCTTTGTAGTGGCAGTGTTAGAACCACCAGTTCCTTTGAAAGAGTTTACAGGTTGACGATCTATATAGGTATCCCCCTGTATATTAATCTGTCGCGCTTTAGTAATTTCTGAAAATTCTTCTTGGGCTTCCTTACTATGGCGAGAAATAGGCTAAGAATATAATCACAGTCAAAGCACGGAGTACTTTATACTTATAATTTTACTTCAATTTACTAATATTATTATTGATAAAAAGGGGTTTACATGAACATCGTAAAGGACTGATGTATTTTGTAGATGGTGTTGTAAAAAGAAAAAAGGTTCGTATAATAAGCAGGACTATAATAACCTTGGCAACAATTTAACGTCGAGACAGATAGTACTCCAGGTATTTTGATAAAAGCTACACGAAAGCTTCGCAAGCACAATTAAAATTTGCAGACTAAGTGTCTGGCAGTGTACGACATACGTATAAGTAGTAGCTTTCTTTGCTACATTTGTATACCAAAATAACTTACTGAATAAATAACTAGGAGAATTTAAGAGTGTACTGGATATTATCAGTTTGTCAGCTGCGAAATAGTTGCCTAAATTGCTTGGACTTAGCGTCAATGTTAGAGATAGGTCTATCATAAAAATATACCGTCATCTCGTTGCCTGTGATGATGTGAACTATATTGGCAGCAGAGATCATTCTTTGATTTCAGTCCTTATCTACTTTACAAGAATGAGAGGGCTAATTACACCTAGTTCTTTCTGTGTAGTCTGTCTTTTTTGTAGAACTAAATTTTCAGTTTCATCAGAAATGTTTGCATCTTCGATGCCTTTTGGTTGCCATTGACGAGTCAGTGCATTTGTTTGATTGACAGCAATGTTCATGTTAAAGACTAATTTTATAGTATCATGATTGTTATAATGCCGTACAAATCCTTGGGCATTTCATCCACTCAAGGTATATATCTGCAATTCTACGCCTGACCTCATATATAATGCTTATTATCAAGCTGCCACCATACAATCTCTTTATTCCTTCATAAATATGTATGGACCTAACTCGGGTAGGAATGGGCGCATGTAATCAGCCTTACCTAAATTATATTACTCTATACAGTCTATAGGGTCAAACTGTCCCTCATGTAAAAATATGTGATACAAAATCATATAGACCAACTATGAGGTTTTAAGAGATATAATTCTTCGATTCCAAAGCAATTGTATTATTTATAGTCAATAAGACAAGAGAAGTAGCTGTGATGATAAAGACTTCTAAATTTTTTATGCTTTTAGCTAAACAAGCAAACGAGCAGACTTTAACTAATGGTGTATTACTGTTACTCCTGAACTTAAGCAACACCAGGGAAGTTACCACTAAATTACCTAGAAAAAAAGTATGTTTCGGTTTCATAATTGAGCCTGTGTCAAATAGCCTAGAACATCTTTATGCTTCAGCCGACTTTTCACTCGCTATGGTTTGACTGCGGCTGGTTTATTTCTTTCTAAAGGGTAACCTTTTTTTAGTAAAGTGGGAGTATTTTACTGTTTTTTCTTTCCCTTGCTGATAACTTGTTGCCCTTAGTGTTACTGATGTCCATCAGCAACGGTGGCCACTTACCATCTCATGGCCTGTTTGTTCGTTTGTTAATAAATAAAAATATTTTAACTAATATTATATTAGCGCAAACTCTGTCAAAATATAAAATGCCATAAGCTGTGAGTGAATCGCTGACAACAAAGAGAACAAAACGCATCGTTCTCATAATTCATTTACATTGAAGCTGAATAAAACAAACAGTAAAGAAAACCATGTCAGCGTGGAATACAGAGCGCGTTCACGCCACTGACTGACATGTTCACGACTGCAAAGGTAAGCCGGCGCGTTTTTACTACTTCATCGACTTTTTAGGGTTCCATACGCTAGTTAGAACGCATTTTGTCAACTTTATCAATCTGTGGTCTAGTTCGGAAACCTCTACAGCTAGAAAATTGTAGTTTAGCATTAGTTTCAGAATGTGTTGGAGTTAAATTGGTGTTAAGAATCCATGACATGACATGTGGAATACAGAGCGCGCTGACGATACTAAGCTGTCACTGACTGTCATGTTCACCAATGTAAAAGTATTTCGACACGACAGTTTTACGATATTATCGAGTCAAGTTTATTAGTTTGCGGCCTATTTCAGAGATCCTTAGTATCAGAAGTCTGTAATTTGACATGGCTATACATTTGACTGTGGTGCAGAGTAGTCTTTTATTAAACATCACATCAATGTGTAACACAGGTAATACGTCAATAACAAAACCTGTGCCTCAGCCGAGAATCAACCTCAGCCTAGAACAACATGGCAGACGGGATCTATTACCAACTAGGATAATCCGTAAATTCGTTGTCATCAATTTCAACCTAATTGCCTGCATCGTGTTAGAAAGCTTAACGAAATATCGGCGCAGACACAGAATACCCGTATCAGTGAAATCTATGGTGACAACTACAGAAATGACACAATGTACCATCGCGCTCAATAAAGCTACTGTAGATAGACGGCGTCGTTTAATTTTACCGGACTGGCGCGGCCCGTTCGTTAGTCACTTTTGAGCGCGATTAACCCAATCAATTTGTCAGGGTTGCCAATATTCTCTTGTCTGTGTGTGACATGGGCGATACATTCTGTATATTAAGGGCTGTGAGATATATAGTTATTTTTTATTCACGTATTTATTTATGGACAGTTTGCCCATCTGGTTTTAAGTGGCTTTTGTCATGGACATTGCAATTAAAAACGAATAGGTAATTTTTGAATTATTTATTTGACGCCAGACAATTTTTCATAATAATTTTGCGCTATTGAGATTTCACAAATGTATAGGTACTAATTAGTAAAAATGTTTGCGTTATCTTGTCTACAAACCCAGGACTTCTCGACAAGCTTACAAGGATGTCAAGAATATTGAATTTGTACTTAAGTCGTTCCGATTCCTTCAATTACAATTTATTCTTATGTTACGAGACCTCAAGGAAAAAGATAAAAAACACATAAAGAGAAAACCGTAAAATGGGAGGAGTGTTTTGCATAGGAATAGATTAAACCTTGTTTTAACAAACTTGTACGACCGGGAGCGAGCGGACGATAAGCGTATGTCGTAAAAACTTCATTAAAACTGTCTCAAAGTTGGGTCAGTGAGATGGAATTGCAACTGGGGTTCAGAATTGGATAATTGCACTACACTGACTATGTTGAAATCTTTATGAACATTACAGAGAAATTTTGTATAATTCCTTACAATTTTTATCCTCAGTAAAACATAGAAATACTCGTACATTAACCATTGGTATTTCAAAGTAAACTTAATTCATTTGATTTTGCAGTTAAAAATTGGCATATTTTTCTAAGAAATTTACTTCCACATTTCACTTTCTTCGGTCAGGCTTTTTCAAAAATCTTTTTTGTATTTTAGGTACTTAGGTACATCACATAAAAACTGTAATTGAAATTAGAGTTTCTAATAAATGCGTCTCTTTCTAACTCTAATTTTGCTTAAGTGTGTAAGAGAGACAAGAATAAAATGAGTTGCGTCTTGCAATCCCTATTATTACTGCTCTATAATGTACAATTTATAATGTACAAAGTTTCACACTTTTGGATCTATTTTAGTCTGTATGTTGTCTGTCATTCAGGTCATTGATAGCGTTAGTGCATTATTACTACACACTAAAAGCCAATTCGAACTAACACATTCAACCACACATTGTCATTCGAAACCGCAGAAATGGCTGATAGCTTTGATTGTTTCGGTATTTCAATATCTAAACATGAATCATGGAGAATCATTGCTAAAATAATGTTATGTTATGTGAAGTTATGGAGGTATTAAACATCATACATCGACGAACAAACAAACACATACACTCTGATCGTAAAAATTTAAGCTGATCATTTAAATTTTTGCCTCGAGGTGAATCGAACCCTTTTTGATCGGTAGTCCAGCCATATGCCATATGGATCTTCAAATGATCTTTAAGAATTTTTACTAATATTAATGAGGGAAAAAATTACAATACGTTAATTATGAAATCTTCAAACATGAGTTCTATCCGAAAAGAGTTTCGTAGTAAATAGCTCGCTGTAAAGCACTTCCCTAACAGTGCAGAATAATGCTAGATGAGAAAAAATGGAGGAAGCTTTTCAAGTCTTTTGAAAAGTGTAGCTCCTCAATAGAATTCTTTACTTTTCTTTTCTCTCCACCTCTTGAAGTCAATACCTCTCTCAAAGAACAGGGTAGTAAGACAAAGAATGTCTTCGATTCCACATCTTTTTAACCAGCAATAAATAATTTAAGAGTTCCTGTACTCCCGCGTATTTACATATAGGTATATTATATAACTAGTGGACCCGTCCTCGCTTCGTTTCGGTAAACCTATGCGTGATTTAAAGGCAAAGTAGCCTTAGTTACTTCTTATTATATAAGCTATCTGCCAGTGTAAGTCCCATCAAAAACTATACATTTTCAGAGATTAGCCGGAACAAACAGACAGAAATTTTTATTTTAATGTTATTTTGGTACGTGTATACATACGTAGGTATGCATTAAATAAAAAGCGGTTAGGCGGCAGACATTTCAATTTTATTTAGTTGCTGGTATAGATACCCCATCGATCGATACCGTAAAGTGCAGGGTGTTATTTTTTCGAAACTTACGCGTTTCGAAAATCTCTGAATGCAGTTCTATTTCTTTTTAAAAATAAAGGGAAGATTCCTTTGAGTAAAATTGTCCATCTCCAGTATGTATAGTATTTTTCCTCCAGGTGGCCTTAAAAAAACCACCCTGTATATTATATAATCAGTTAGACACAGGAATAATTAGTGTTTTATTATGTCGGATTTACTCTTAACATGAATAGATAATTGAAAACCTTGATGTCGTACATCAAATTATCTTGACTTCATTCATTTACTTGGCTCTCTTTCAACGGCGTGAGTCTCCGAGAAACATTTAGTTTGCTTAAATAACTACTCAGAACTTTTAAAACTAAGCTAAAATTTCCGCTAAAAACCTCTCTGGAGATTAACACCCTTTAGGTAAATTTTAATTTCAGAACAAAATCTTTTTGTTTTGCGAAGCGTGATTAAAAGTGGATGGAAGATTTTTTGCCGTAAATAAGAACTTCCGAGGAATTTATCTACGGGAATTTGTTATTTCATTATGTTTTCTGGGTTATCCATTAGCAGGTGAAACTTGGAGCATATTGCACCCTGTTTCGTCAGCTACCAGTTATAAGTTGAATAAATTATTTCTCCTAATATTACCTATTTATCAGCAATGATTGTTACGTAGTTGCGTAGTCAAGAGTAGCAAGGAGTCTCAATTCCAATTAATTGAAAACCACTCCTCTTCAAGGTTCATGACCTGCATAAGGATTCGACGACTCAATGGCGCAATGGTTATCAATGATAATAAATTAATGAAGATAACTTGTCATGCTGGACCACGGTTCATTGGGTCCTGGGTTCAATTCCCAGCTACACAGAAACTTTCTGTTCTCGATCTGAGCGTGTCCTTAGAATCTTTGTGTTTTTCTTGACATCCACGACACATAGAATAATATAGAATAATGGGTCTACACAGTAAAAATATACACAGTATTTATGCTATTCCATTTTTATTGCTTTAAAAAACTATCAAGAAAGTGAAATAGTAATACAATAATACAACAAAGGAATCTCACTTCGTTGCTTATAACCAAATAATTGGCATTCCTAGTACATTGGCTGTTTTCATAGCGAAAAATATTAAAATATAATCTAATATCAAACTTAACACGCGCTAGCACAAAATACAGACACTTATAAGCTCTTATACATTCTAGCAAACTTGATACTTATAACTTAGACCCTTTTTAAACTACTTCACATTTCATAAGCATTCCAAACTTCTTTTAAAACCAAATGTAAGTGGTTTTAAGAACTGCAGATGGTATGTCTGCGACTGATTTATTATAAGAATAAAACCCCTGAGTTATCTGATCACTTCTAACCTGAGACCGTTGGGGTGAGCACCGATTAGAGTGGTCGATATAAAAACGTCTTAAAATCGACTAAACTTGATTATTAACATTCTTAAGAAAGTAATCACTAAGACTAAGAAAGTAAAACAAATAACCCGACTACTAAAAAATTTGGGGTTATAAAAAACCTATGTGATTATCAAAATGGAGACGAATCAAATGACAGCTCATAATTTTGAAATTCTTCAAGCCGTATAGGCTGCAGAGCGTGCGAAAAAAATTGACACACACACATACATATACAGACACGCACATACAAACAAAAACACATATTATACACACGTATGCTCGAAAAATATTACCTTCCTTCCGGTACAGTCGGTTAATAAACAGCAATCAAAAATAGAACCCTGTCATTGCGAAGAAATCCAAGCCCAACAGTGCGATTACTTAGCTATGATGAATCACAAGATCGTGTGAACTATTTACTATAACCCGTTATTTATAACTCGTAAAAGTTCAAACAGTTTTTATTAATGTCTTTAACGAGCGTAAGAAAATAAATATAGATCCATATTGATTGATATCGCGTTTGTAATGGTCGTCGCGGCTAAACATCAAAGTTTTTATCGTGTCTAAATGTGGGAAACTACAATATGGTACATTCGTTTTGTATGCATATTTAAGTATAGATTAATAGTCTAGGCCTTCATCTTTGATGATTTCTGGTATACAGTGTCGAAAATATACGAATATCTATTAGTGATGTTTTCTTTGGACGTCTTATACTTAAAAGAATACTAATACTAGATAAACATCTAAAGATACGGTTATAGTTTTTTTTCTTAACCTAGGGGATTTTAAAGCTTTGGAAAGTTAAGATAATATTTGTGTCTAGATTACAGTAAATTTAGATTACAATAAATTTCCATAAAAATATTTTTCTACTTACTATTTAAATGAATAGACAGAGTAAAAACCTATATAGGCTAATGACAATATACGTAGGAGAGGTTGTAATACTAGATATTGTACTAGCAATAGCCAGCGACTCCGGCTAATTTTACCGTTTTCGCAATATTTTTATGGGTACTCCTCTCTTATTCATCTTAGCGTTATGTTATATAGCCACTGAGCTTCCTCGATAAATGGACTATCTTACACTCAAATAATTTTTCAAATGGGTCCAGAAGTTTCTGAAATTACCGCGTTACTTACTTATTTTTAAATGCACAACTAGCACGTTTCTAAAACGTAGACCCAAACAATAAAAAGGGATAAACGTAAAGTTTTAGAAAACAGTAATTTTTACCAAAAATACGACAAATATAGATAGAATACGACGAACAATTTTCCTATAGCGAGACGATGGTGGTTTACCTAGTTAATAAGGGTTTATTTCGGTAACACAATCTTCTTTAAATATTGACATTACTCTATGGCGGGGACCACGACGAGCGAGCGCTACAGAATACCGGCTTATTAAAAGTTAGAGGAGTTAAATCGGATGTTTGATTTGAAATAATAACTTATTACCAGTGATGACTAATATAACAATCATAGATGATAATCGTGAGTTTATAAGTAATATTTTGTAATAAGATACTACTCCTACTAGGGCTCCTAAGTTAGAAATAAAAATACTCAAAATAATAATGATGCTAGTGTGAAATAGTAATTCTGTGGTCCTTAAAATACTCGTAGGTAATTGTTAAGTTGCATGAAGTAGTGTGCCTTAATGTTTAACAAGTAATGAGTTCTAAAATAAAAAAAATCACATACGTTGAACGCAACGTAATCAATTAAATGTGAGTTAATTCTTTTCATAATTAGACTCAACAAAACATCATTATTAATATTTCTTTAGTTCACAATTATTTTGCTTTCTAGAGGTCGCCATATTGAAAAGGCACAAGTCCGTATTATACACACACGTCCAAATATTGATTGTTGACGAAAACCTATATTATAAAGAGAAGCAAATAAATATCAAACGCGTAAAAAAAGCTGTAAGCAATTTAAATATTCGGGCGTGCGTGAAATATAACGAATATTTTATTCGCAAAAAACAATTCGAGCTCAAAAGAAACTCTCGACACTCATCTCGAGAGTTAGGCAAGAGTGCAGGAACAGAAATGTTTGTACATATCGTCTATTTATCAAAGAAACCACAATTTTGAACCTTAGCCCGAGGATTTAAAGGTCACGGTTACGTTGTGAGGTGTAAAGAAAAGTTTGCAAATAAATGTTCAGAGTCGTTACAGATGGCTGTTGTATTTTGGGCCTTATTGAGTGGGTGATAAGGTCGGTCAGGGGTCGGTTCTCGAAGCACTGGAGACCCTAGAGCAGACGTCAAAAAAGTGCCTTGGAGTTTGCTAACGAGGGAGCCGCACTCTCAACGATTGATTGCTCGCCACGGAATCGATGGTAATATTGTTGTGGATTAAATTTGTACTATTTATTTTATTTCACAGTGGCTGGCTGTTGCTAAGCTACGTAAAAAGGAAACAACTTTTGGTAGTAAGGCGGTTGATACCTAAAAGTATAGGGCCTAATTTTGTGCTGGCAGACTAGTATAATAGTCAGGGATCCGTAGTACATTGTTTTTCACTTATTACTATCAAGCAAATCTATTGAGAGCAGCTTTATTTTGATGAAAGACAACTTCTTTTATGATGATGATTTTCAACAGTAGGTCAAGTTTTTTTTTTGTCTCTGCTACCTCCTTTATCTACTAGATACATTTGAGAATCGTCGTCATAGAAAAAGTTGGGCGTCTCATCGAAATAAAGCTGCTCTCGAAAAATTTGCTTGATGGTAATAAGTTAAAAACAGTGTATCACGGATCCATGACTATAGGGTGTTACATGTGAAAAAAATACTCTTGTTTTTGGTGCAATGATTTTGTATAAACATTATACATATTACATTCCTACCACTCTCTTTTTATATTTTTGTAACGTAAATAACGTATCGTAATTTTTGCAGACGGGTTTCCCCATTATCTTCTCTTCTATTTCAAAGCACCTTTATACAATGGGAATATACTCAAAATATGTAGTTGAGATGAAGAAGTGTATCATTGATGAATGTTAAAGTGATTTGACTTTGAATTCAATTTATAACTGGTCACCGCGTATCATGATAATACATTTATTTAAGCACACAAAAAGAAATTCAATAACGCTAGTCAAAGCCATTTGTGCAACAGCTCCATTTCTATTTACGCGAAGTAAAGAATTTCTTCGGAATGGGATGTATTTATCAAGTCGTATAAAGTGGCTGTGTAAATAAAAACGTTGAAACAAGAGACCTGGGATAGGGAAGCTAGCCAATACCCTACTGTTGTCTAATATCACGACGTTATTTATGTTATCTCTCAAAATGTCGCATACATCCTCTGGTGAGGTTTTGAGGGTATGAGTACGGTGACGCTTTTTACCGACTGTCTGTCGACTATGAAAGATATATTTTCGTATGAAGGTGATAATTTCATGTGCCCTATTTAACTCTTTAATCGGTTACAGTT
>LGAG01000319.1:565397-594563 GCA_001278395.1 Lerema accius | reverse complement strand
TAGTATTCATATAGAGATGTAAATATAAATTTTGAATAAATAATAAATTATTATCCATGGTAAAAAATATTTTTTTTTGCTCACCCTACTGAAGAGTCCAAGAATAGTATTAAAAAGAGACAACAATACCTACGGGAACGCCCAACTTTCCCTTCTTTAATTGCGCGAGCTATACTTACATACACTAAAGTAATAATTAAGTTTTAAAATAATGGTGCAGAGCCACTCGGGCTGTAATTAAATTGGAGCGTTTGCAGTTTTTATGCTTTATAATAAATTGTTATTGTCATTATCGCTAATTACCTTTAATAATTAAAATTTAACAAATTAATCTCCATTAATTTACCTCAACTTACATTAATTTTAAAAAGCAATTAATAAATAGGTAATAAAGAAGACAAGGTGCTTTGAGATGATTAATTCCTGAAATCTTTACTTCGTGTAAAATATTACAGTAATATAAAATGTTTTTTTTTTATCTAAAGATATATAATGAATACGTTTCCGAATCCAATGACATATGATATATAGAAATTCATCCAGCCGTTTAGACTGAAGAGCGAGCCAAAAATAACATACATACATACATGCAAACTTACATACAAACAAACAAACATACGCCCTAAAAATTACACATAGTAATTAAGGGTGAATTTCATCAATAAGATTTCCATACAGGTGAATATTGACTCCGTTAAGGTCTGAAAACTTCGCCCCTCACGGGGTGCTCCTGACATCAGTAATTGATATACAACCTCATTAATCACGGGCCCCAAATTGATGTGTTTTGTACCCATCGGTGATGCTACAGCTGTGTGTGATGGTACTCGTTAGGGCCCCATAATGGACATGGATTGCTTATAAGATCGGTGGGTTAGGACAATATACTCGTATAGCTTTAGTACCATATTTTTTAACCAATTTCAAAAAAGAGGTTATCAATTCTACATGTACCTATGTTTGTAATTTCTTTTGAGGTCGGTGGCAATATAGTTATCGTAGTAAAACCACACCTACCTCAAAAGTAATTCTATGTTCGTAATCCACTATTTCGTACTTTTCAGTTAGTTTTTTTGAAATTTGGTTTGATTTTTTAAATTATAATTTTTGTATTTTTATTTATATCTGCTACTAGAAATTTGAATTAATTACCTATTACGCTATCACATATTTTACTTAATTAATTACTTTTGAAGAGGTACTATGGTGAAATAAATGCTTCTTATAAGTACCCACTTTTTCTGTAGACGTGTACCTTAATTATTTTTTGTTTTTATCTTATATTATTTTTATATTAGGTCCTAAGAACTGTCTTCCAGCCCAAAAACTTAATAGAAAGCTGTAATTTGGCATGGGCTTACAATCTTATAGTTATTGAACAGTCAAAACAGTAGAATAAAAAAAATCGGTACCTTCCTTCAGGTACTGTATAAGATGGCTACGAATTTGTTTTCTCCTTTACAAACCCCCTCCTTTTATTTACCCCCTTTGTCAAAACCAAGACGGCATCGCGGCATTAGAATAGCTGAGGTCGTCAGAAGTTATCTATAAAGTCAAACAGTTACTCACCCAGTCCAAGTTACGTGTTAGAATTTCGTCGGTCGTAATATTATCAGTAAGCACTAACTTTGGACTAATAGCCTAGCGCTGAGTTGCCTAGGTATCTATCCTTAGGGCATACTAAGACACTAACGACTCTTACAAATATTCTGTGATAAAGGAATAAAAATATGTTACTTGTTGATTTTACTTATTATTATAAACATTTAAAGCTAAAAGACCACGCAGGTCTGCAAGGAATTTTGACTTTTACGCTTACTTACATTTTTCTGTAATTGCGTTTAATTGATTCAAATATTTTAACTAGTCTCTTTACGTAATTTGACAAATCTATTTTTGTTAGGTACGATCGGTTTGAGAAATAAGTACAAATTCATGTTACAATCAAGCATCCTACATGCCCGCCCGATAAAAAAGGCAATAGTCCATAATAATGATTTCAAAAAAAATACTGTCAAGGAAACTTACGCTTAACAGGTTAAACAGTAATTAGGTAACTAAACAAACAGGCTTATCTTTTGAACCAAAACCCCTTAACCCTTAAAATAAAAAATAAAAAAACTACCGCTTGCTTAAAAACAAATCCACTAAGTCTATAATAACTAATAGCATGTACTAAACTGTACCAATAGTTATTACTGTACAAATTACTTTAAATTGAAAACCTAGTACCGCATATCCGCAAGTCCTTACGTTAACCAAATTTCTAATGCAATTTAAAGTTTCTCGATGAAATTCCTTACTCCATCCAGCTGGTTACTTATCTGCGTAATATATTGTTAAGCACTAAGTTCGGAGTAATAGCCAAGCGCTACATAGAGTTCCCTGAGGGCCCATACATCGATATTAAGCGGCGAACTACTACATACCGTTGTCAGCTACCGTCTCTACCGAGAGTTCGTGGTCGCACATTATATTTGTGTTATGAATTTCATGGCGTAGGCTGTTTTGAATGTGTTTTGGTGATTTTCTTGTTAATTTTGTCGTACTATAAGTATTTTTAAGATCGTGTCTTAAAGGCCTTAATAAAAGACGTTTTAGCAACTATAAACCAATGGGTATGAATTTTTATATTACTATTTTTAAGACATTCGTTTTGGTTCTCAACGTCTAAACAGGCTCTCGTTTCGCTTCGATAAGCCTGTCTTAAAACTGGCATTCGTAATTGCTACTAATATATTTATAACAAAATGCCAAGTTTTATTTAAATCAATTCAATGAGTTTACTAACATTGTCTTCTTTTAAATTCATCATTAAATTTTCCGTTTTGCTGAGAATCGAACCTAAGACCTATCAGCGGTTCAGCATGATAACGAGAGCGCTATAATTTATAACAAAAAAATGTAGTCTGGAAATAAAGCAAGAAAAATTAGAAAGAGCGAATGTGGCTACAAAACTTATCTAATATACTTTCCACATACTCTACACTTCTCTACAATTCTCTACATAGAGCTGAGGAGTTAGCGCAACCGTCTGTAAAGTTGAGAAGTGGTTTCCAGAGCGCACTGAAAAAAATACCTTCCCAATGGTTTTCCGATAAGGCCGTTATTGTTGCGTTACTGTGTTACCGATCGGAAAATTGTAACTTGACAATAAAACTTTGTTACAATGTACCGTTAGGGAAGTTAGGTACTATTGTTACATTTGTCTACGGTGAAATAGTAACTTGTAACAGAGTGACGAATGTATTGGCTATTTGAAGTAAGTCGTCAAATTGACTGTGAAACGATTTCACCTGATTAATTTATTCAACTCATGTAAGTTATACATCTGTACAAATAAATAAAATTGTAGTATCTTTTTGTAATATTAAAAAATAATAACACGGTACATAATTATATCAAAATATTTTTTTTTAACAATTTTCGTTTGTCTGTCTATTTTTCCGGCTAATCTCTGGAAGGGCTGCACAGATTTTTATGGGACTTTCACTGGCAGATAGCTAATATAATAAGAAGTAATACAGGCTTTTTTCTTCATTTACTTTCGTTTCGGCATAAGTTTACCGAAGCGAAGCGAGGGCGGGCCCACTAGTTTGTAATACACAAACATAAACATTAATTTGTATACATAACCTTAATTGTTTAATGGCACGACAATCATAAGTATAAATTATACTAGTACATGTAATACAGCTAATATTTTACCTTGTCCAATACGAAATCGAAAGTTCGAGACACGCATCATCGTCCATCATTTTTTATATTTTTTTGTGGCCAGGTGGCTTTCAAATCTAACTACAAAAATAAAACCAGCCCGACGAAACCAAAGGGTTGATCATTAATGGACAAAGCATTGGTTTCTCGACGACATAAAAGAAAAAAGAATTCCCCCAATTCAAAACCCTCCCTTCCTACATCTAAACATCTAAATATCTAAACATCTTTCGTACACAATAGTTCCAAAAAAGCGTTTCTTTTGTTTCCCAACCCTCTGACATCAATTAATGATGTATGCCACCTCTATAAGGCTAATTGAGCCGTCCAACGCCACCTGCCGGATGAATATTGTTATAGGCAATGTGATAATTAGAAACTTTTTAGGATTTTTTTTAGTTTTTCCCCTTTACATCGTTAGCAGTTTGTTTGAGACAGATGTTTAGTAGATAATTAGGCTTATTAATGTTTAGTTTGTAGATAATAGATAATTATGTAGTGTTATGTTTTGTTAGTTGTTTTTGATAGGGAATGATTATGATGTTAGCGATGGCGTTTCCCGGCGTGTAGCATGTAGCATTTTGTGGAGTTTTGGTTTTAAAATAACCAATTATTTTTGACATCAATACGTCCTTAAATTTGCTACCGTATGGTAGTGCTAAAACCCTGATGATAACAAAATCGGAGGATACATTTTGGCATTGTAGTTTCAAGTCTATCGTCTACATCCAAAACTAAGTACCTAAACCACTGGATAACAAAAGAATCAAATAATTAATTACAATAAACATCAACAGTGTAAAATGGCGCGTGGTGGAGGGGAAAGCGCCGTTATATTGAGATTATTTTACGACGTAAATACATAAATAAAAATATTTTATTTAAAAAAAATACCTGTCGTGTCCATGAGACAGCTATACCCATTTTTTTATTTATTTAAAACATGTTCCATTTGTACGAGATAAAGGTTTATTTTATTAATTTGACGCCCTTCTAAGCGAACCAGAGTCGTATAAAATTTTAAACGCTTGTCAAGTAAACACGTAATGTCCCATAAAGTTCTTATGGGCGGTTTGAGTAACTGCCACCTTGAGTAATAAAGTGTACTTTTAAACGATTTTCGTGCGTCGCTTAAGACATTTTACACTTGTGTAGGGGGTTAAGTTAGGTAATACTGGTAGTTCTCTACTAGTGGTAAAACCACTTATCATTACAAACCACAAACCCATTAATGGTCTACTTTAGACTAGGTACGGGTCTGTTTTGTCACTGAAAAGGTGGAGGAGTCATTGATGACCAGATAAAGTTTCGGAAGTTTTATGCCAACCGAAGTCCTCAAGATCTGCTAGTTTCAACTGAAATCTAGTGGTAAGGGATCAGTCAATTATTGAATAGCCGTTAAAAAAATTACCAATATGACGAGCATAATAAGGGTCTTACATAAAACGTGATGCTTGGGAGTATCTGACAAGAAAAACTAAGGGATCAAACTAACACAAAATAAGTTGCAGAACAACGTCTGCCCGGTCTTTTAGTACTATATAACTACCTATCCAGAAAAATATTACCTATCCCATCAAAAAAAACTACGCATATCAAAGCCTTGTCAAAGGTACTTAGCAAAAACAGTAGTATAAATGACTATATAAGTATATAACTCACCATCTCGTTTGACAGTATTCCCCAAAGGCCCGCAGGCGGCCAGCCAGACAAACAAGACCCATCTCAGCATGAGCTCCACGTTGCGGGCGCGGCGCAACTCTGGCTGGTTGTGGAAATGCCGCGCGGTCGGCCGATGACGGGACATAGTGCGAACCACATTGGGTGACACACGTGTAGTCTGCTAGCTGTAATTATTCGCGGATTTTCATGTCTCCCACGCTTCAGTTTTTCTTTCCTGGAAAAAGGTTTGATGTAACTGTAGCTTAAGAATTTATAGTCAATTAAATGCGGATGTAAAAGTGCTTAATAATATGAGAATGTCGTTTGTAATATGCTTATCAGGTTAAGTCAATTTCAAATTAAAAAAACATTCGTTCCCGAAACAAAAGGAGTACGGTCAATTTCATGATGAAGAATTTGATGATATGAGAATTTCATTGGTAGGTAATATGCATATAATTATAAGGTACTTATATTAAGAAAAAACAGTATATGTAGCACAGTTTATACAACATTTGACACAGTATACCTAATAAGAAAATCAACAATGAATAAATTACTTATTAGACCATGAATTTTGAAGCAGTAAGCTATAATAAAAATGAAGAAAAAAGCAGCGAACAAAACGAAACAAACCCTTCATAAAACAAAATAGAAGGAAGCTATGAAACCCACAATCCAATTCAAATAAATATTCTATCACAAATTCACAACCGTTTAAAATGGGCACGAAGCTCGCTTTTATCAAATGGACGTGGTCCCATACAGATAGATTTGACCCTAATAAATCACATCTATAAGAGATCGATAAGCCTTAGCATTAAGTGATGGAACTGAGTCCAATCTGGATGCGTATTAGATATAAAATATGATAATTTTAATATTGATGGATTTCATATTACTTTTTTAATGACTGCGTGACGTTTGTAATATTTTCCAGCTTATGTGTGTATTTTTATCTTTGATAAACTGCAGCCCAAATGGATTGACGGATTATAGCATACTAGCAATCGCCCGCGGCCGCGTAATTTTGCCTTTTTTACAATATTTTTTATTGCTGCTTGTCTCCTATACATCTTAGCGTGATGTTATACAGCCTTTAACCTTCCTCGATAAATGGACTATCTTAAACTAAAAGAATTTTTCAAAACGGTCCAGTAGTTCCTGATATTAGCGCGTTCATACAAACAAACTCTTCAGCTTTTATTTTTAAACAGAGGTGTCTTTGGATTCGTTTCCATTGAGGACGTTTTACAGGCTATGTAACCTAGAAATTGCTCCCTTCTCCCAGCCGTAGGAGCCTAGTTGAAAGTGACCCTGCCTGGGAAGCGAGGGGTCCCTGGTTCGATTCCCGGCCGGGACAGATATTTGTGTGACAGATAAATGTTTGTTCTCGGGTCATAGGTGCGAGTGATGTGTTATTTATGTTGTCGATGACACCCGCGACACAGGGAATTACTGCGGGGTATGAGTGTGTTAGCGGTTATTTATAATTCTGCTGAGTTAGCATGTTGGTGAATGATCGCGTGTTCTGGCGATTTACATTTTCCCCTAAAACAGAAGTCTCTCCAAGGATTTTAAGTTTCTATATATGACCAAAGGACCTCTAAAGAACTTCAATATTCGTAATAGAACAATTGACAAAAGACGGCCTACTACAGTATGGATAAAGAAATCATTCGATTAGTACGCAATGCGCTGTTCGAGACAGTAACGAAGTGCGGGTTATTACTCACGATTGTACCTCATTCTTTTTAATTAGAATACGCCAATATAGCCCCTGTTACATTAGCATAAGAACTACAGTATCGTAAACTTTATTTGCGGATGTTGATTTTTTGTCACGCGATGCCTGGGCGAATAAAAATAAAATTATCCATGGGTGGTTATAAATGTTGGGTCTTAGGTATGGACTGGTTAGCATGGGTGTTAGCTAGGTTAGGGGAAGTGGGGGGGATAGTTTAACAATCCCTCCTCTCCACTAAACCTATTACAATTTTAAAATGACAAGAAATATGAGGTATTTATAATAACTGTGATACTTGTCACATCTAGATAAGACTTCAATCGCCTCTAAGGAAATTCAAATTCTGTAGGAGTACTGGGAGTTTTTACTTAGGTAAACGTACTAGTATGTATGTAACTCTTTTATAAAACCGATAATAAGATAGGTATTGTCATTGCGTTTAGATAAGATACTGATAAATTCAAAACTAATGTTGTTGTCGTAAATATTTTTACGTGTTTGGTCCCTAGAAGTATCTCGACTACACCTGCCGGGTCTAATTGTGGCCCTGAACCATTTTCGGACCCTTTAAAATACGTTACAAAATATTTCAAATCAGTATTAAAATCAGTCAAGCCCTTTAGACCAAGTTTAGTGACACAGATACCCTAGTTTTTTATCTATAAAGTAAATAAACAGAGTCTATAGATAAAATAGTATAGACATGTAATTTGTTGAAAGCCTGATAAAACTAATAATTGTGTCCGGTGTCGAGCTATTTGTAGACGCAATGTGTAGGTTCTAAATCGTGGGCGGGTGCTGGGAATGCAATAAATTCTCCAGATAACTTCGAACACCTACATCTTGACATCTTGATTTTGAAAGAGCTATGTACTAAATTAAGTACTTAATAGTGAGAGAGCAAACTAAACTAGGATATATACGAGAATATTACATACAGTTTTGTCTTAACTACATATAATGTCACTAGGGTTAAAGTCCCTTAACAAGGCCCCTCACTGCAAAGGGTCTCCGAATGGCCAACAAAATTTACTTTTAAATCCTTTTTCCGTAAATCATAATTATTTGGTGATAACGCTAAGTATACTTATAAAGGAATAAAAACAAACAAAACGAATACCTTATTCAAAGATCTAGTTAGTTCCTAAATATGTAGTAGAATACCCACGTTATTTCATAACACACTTTTATAAAAACTCGATATAGTTTGAAACGATTTTTTTTGTAACCCGTCAAATACTATTTTTTAATGGTTTTTAAATCATAGTCCATTTGTAAAGCTGAATGGCATTCGTCGAATCGCCAGGTAAACCATTCTAACATAAACACAGGGCTGTCACAAACGATAAATGGGATGCGTAATGATACGTGGCGAGAATCTATATATCGATACGTATCGGGCTAAACTTTAGGTATATTTTTAAGATAAACGCGAGTACGCGGCGTATGTCATTTGGTATACTTAAACAATATGAAGATAAAAACCGTAAAAAGCTCTAGTTATCAATTTAATTACCCTAAAAATAAATTCATTATAGAGATGTTTATTAGATAATTAACTAGTAATTATTATTAAAAAAGCAAAAAAAAAGACCTGACAAAAAAAAATGTTTTAACAAAATTAATAGGATATTATGTCAGTCTCAGAAAAGTCAAGAGGTTAAGGCTGTAGAGCCAAAGAAGCGGACGGAGACGCACATACACACATACATACGACCAAAAAACATTAACCTCCTAGTGCAGGTGGGTAAAAAAAAGGCCATCCCTGCATTAAAGTTTTAAACTTAAACGACACAAGAATATAAGGAGATTAAACAACCCTAGCCAAGCACAAAGGAACCAACGTGCACATTTCATGCCTCTTATGCCTGCCTTGTCTATTCATACTTTGTTATAGAGCCATGAGTGGACGTTCTGATTATAATGCACTTCACTGACTATAATCAGATTGGGTAAAAAATTATATTTTGGTCTTGTAATCTGAACGTCACTGCCTTTGTAATTCAAAGATCAAAATCATTTATTCATGTTGGTATCAATGCTACACTTATGCACGTTATTTTTTTTAAACTATCCCCGTTTCGTAAAGGTGCTTTAGTATGGAGGAGAAGAAGGGGAAAAAACTCCCTGTACATCTTTTTTAAAATTGTAAGTCACTTGTCTTAAAAGGGACTTAGGTATTATGAAATTCAAAAATGTAATTACAGTCTAAAATTATTAAATAAAAAGGGCATAACCAAATTACACAATAATGTAAATCCGGATAGATAATTTTTAATGCATTTAAGCTTAGAATAATTAACACTATTCTAAGGCATTTAAGTATGAAATACGCCATGGGGAATTAAAAATCAAAATAGTAAAATTCTACCGGGTAGATTGAATTACATTTTAATTTTACCTTATAATCCAGGCCCTACTTTAATATTGTTTAAATGTAGGTGGTGGAGTTTTTAACTGGAATTTTTCTTTCTTCATTTTTGGTACGTTGCTTAAGTTTTAGTAAACCCTACTATACCTACTATCAGTCTGTAAGTCGAAGACCAAAGCTTGTAATATCTATAGATTAAAGCAATTCAATAACGAGTAAACAATGTTAACTCATTCTTCAATGGATATATCCTCACACACAGTATATTCTGGCCCAAAAGCCAATATTTGGACAGCCAATCCGCGGTTTACCCTCTCCCTGGTAAAACAATTCCGAGCCAAATTGGGTTATACTTTTTCGAGTCTAATCATGTTAAGCTTGTGTATTCATTCGGAAATAAGTCGGTCAAACACACGAGTGACTGGGAACTGGCAGCACGGTTGGCTTGAAGGGGAAATGTGGGGCGATGTCTGCTTCAGATGGCTTGCTGGCTCGCTTGCTCCGCTAATCGAAGATCTATCGGATTCTGGAATGGAGGTGAGCAAGGTAAGCCCTGTTTACCTGAACACTTCATTCAGCAAAAAAAAAAAATATAATAATTATTCAATATTTAGGACAGTTTTAGTTTTGTTGCAGATTTAATGTCTGTATAGAATGTTTTATTACGTGTTTATTAATTCCTAATTGTCGAGATAAGGATCGATTGGATTATATTAATGAATACGTTTAAGCGCCATTTAAGGAACATGTAGAAAAATAAATTACGTGGAAATCTGAGTCTGTGTAAGTTTCGATATGTTTTGTAAAATAAATAACAGAAATTATAGATACAATTTAGTTTCATGCACTTTTTGCAATGAAAACTTTCCATGACAAAACTCAAATTCGTACGTGCTTGCATTATTTATTCATGATATTCAAAACATTTGTAAAATTTAATTTTGTGGTAGAGACGAAATTGGAATAAATACCACATAAATAATAGGAATAAAATTATTAAATGAGAGATATAATGGCAATTTTGTAGATAAATTTAAGGTAAAAGTCTGTTTAATCCCGGGGTCTTCCCTGTAGTAAACGAAAAGCTGTTTTTGAATTAAATTATTACGATCATCAGTCTTTTGCATAACAGACTAGCCACTGCAATGCAGCGAAACAATCCTGTAATAACTCTTGTCTCAATATAAGCTTAATTGACATTTATTTTAAGTCTATATTTGCTAAACACTTTTTACATACTTATGCTTTATATTCCCCAACTTACGCACTTTAGACTATTTTTATCATCAACCTGTATAAGGATGAGAAAAGGTACGAAAAATATAAATGTACGTACATATTTGCAACATTTTTATTTTGCTAATTTAACTCTTTTTAAAATTACACATAAATCTTTTAGGCTAATCGATTATTATAATTGCAACCATTGGATTAAAAAATAGTATTTACACAACGCAAACATTTGTTTGCAGAGAAATACAGCATTTTTAGTAAATTTCAAATATGTCCTTATTGCGTTTCACGAGAAAAGTCAATCTTTGACAGGCAAACAGACAGACAAAAATTGTAGTAACGTGATCCCTTAGGCTCCCTGGTACGGAACCCTAAAAATATACAGAATAACATTTGACCTCTTTGATATAAAGAGAAAGATCAGATAAGTTAGCCTGTTTTTCATCAATCATTCAAACTGTGTCTGATATTTTGATGTATAATTAATTTTACCGACCTTATTTCATTAGCTTTTGGAATCCGTCGAGTCGTACCCAGGGGTTCGTTAAATTGATTTATATATACGTTTTGTTACAAATTGTTTACAAATTTGTATATATATTTTGCTTATTTACTGGCTTATGTTTGGCTACTGGATCGTAATTGAAGAAAAGCGGTGTAAAACTGAATAGATTCAAACAACCGGTTAGATATACTATGTTTTGAAATATTTACAATTATAGTTTTTTAAGTGTCGTTATGTTTTTTTTACCGTCAGTACCCAACCGCTTTTTCAGCTTTACATTTTTTTGCTTTTAAGCGAGTATAGAAAATATTTTAGCACTAATCAAACAATTGTGATTATAACAATATCGATAATGCGATCTATAAAGACGCGCTATTAAAGTAACAAAATTAACATTATCAACATCAGTTTCTAAATCTAGTAGTACGAACTAGTAGCAAACTTTGGCAACCGCCTTCCCCATTGGGGAATGAAGATAATGATTTATCCCGCGTTAGAATTACAAAGAGACAAGCATCAATAGGATTTTCACGCAATTTCTCTTCCCGTTTTCAAACCGGCTCAGCAGACCCTGAGTTAGTAGGCTGTGACAGAATGATAGCGGTAGGCACTTCACAAGGATTCCCTTTCCGTTTTGGAAAGGGCCCAAAAAGCCTTACGTAGTTTTTTCTGCTAATGCTTTTGTTACGTTCTCATTCTGCGGCATCGCAATTATGTTTGCTTCGGTTGTTTATTCCTGTTTACTTATTTATCTAGTGAGGACATTCCTAAATGGTTATGCCCCATTCGGTTTATGGTTGTGACGAAATAAATTACCGTGTTTGGCTGGTCATCTCATTATTTTTAGTATATTTATTTGTTTTGCAACTTCTCTGTTTTAGTAGTAGCTTTTATTAGTTGTTTAAACTATTTACGAATGCGTGATGAAGATGGACGAAAATTCTTAACAAAAAAACGAAACTTAAGAGCCAGCCTCTGTTGTACAACTTTTTAAACTTTAACTAGTTCATGTAACTAATTACCTGTATAATATTCAGATATAATACTAAAATACAAAGAAATTGTAAAACAATCTTTAGACCAGCAAGATATCAGATTAAATTAACAAATATTAATATTTAAGTAGTCGTTTTATAAGTAGCATTAAAGTTTATGTTCACGTCACGACTCCTAGCTGTCATTGTCACTGCCCATGAAGTGACATTTAAACCATGAGTAATACTGCTTTTTCGCATGAACGACCACCTGTTTACAAAACGAGGGGTAGTTTGTAATAGAAAATAGATTTGACGCTCCGATGAATTTCTTCGTGTCAATTTTAAAATTGAATGTCGCTACAGCTTTTAAAGTTGACGAAGTCATTTTAGAAGTTAAATTGAATTGCAGTTGTAAACAAAACGGTTTAATAGAATGAATTGAGGTAGATATTAATTTTGTTTATTATTATTATTAGTAGAATTCCGTGCCTAATTATAAAAGTTGAAAACACTGGATGATGTTTTCGAAGTAAATAAAATTTAATTTAAATTGCATGAAAAGACAATTAAAATTTGCTATAAATTATTTTATCCGCAGCAGAATTTTTGAGTTAATAATGATAAGTAAGATACGAGACGTATCGAGTATAAAATTAGCTTTACAAAGCAATATGAAATCAGCTATACTAATGTAAATTTCTATAGAGCAAACAAAACAAAATAGTACGTAAGAACAGTGGTACAAAACCGGTCCAAATGTTGATAACTTCCTGAGAGAAAGAAATCAGTTGGACGGGATAGTTCTTGTTCTTATTTTTGTCGGATTCCCATGATGCTTTTATTTTCTCTGACTACGTCTGCATTGATTTTTTTCAAAGCATTATTTTTATTCAGAACTAGTTTCCTTGGTAATCGTTCTTTTGTACTTAAGCATTCAGTGTATATTACTCATACATTTCCGAACAGGATGTTACGTCGTTTATTTAATTTTATTTTACGTTTGGTTGTTGGTTTACATTAATTTCTCATTCATTTTTCATTTAGTTACTTTATGATGTCTTTATTAACAATACTTCAATCCCGTGAATTTTATAGAACTGACCACCCTATGTTATGTGAGGCGACAATTAAATGCTAGAGTGATTTTGATATTAATATATATTCTAGATCCAAAATAACTTTAACAAAAGATACAATATCCACCCTTCTGATTGTTTTCGAAAGTAATAACAAAGTTTTCGAAATGCTTGTAGCGATCTAATGATACACGTTGTATTGTACGTCACTGAAGTTTTAAAGTCACGTCAATCAATACCGAATGGTATTGCTTCGATATTATGTTTCTTGGTAATAAATTGTGTAATTTAATACTTGTAGTAGGTAAATAGGCAATAAATTACACGAGAAATGGTGCAAGAATTTCTTGCCTTCTATTCTCCCATACCAGATGATTTATATCTTCAACGGCTGCGAGTTGCTTGCTAGTAAGGTAAAATTCACTTTATATAAAAATCGTCAGGTGATTTACGCTTTTAACATTATTTGAGGAGAGTGGTTTTGGTTTTTTATTAGTTTTATTTTTTATTACCTCTTTTTTATACCAATTTATTGAATTGTTTTTTAGGCTTAAAGACATTTCACAGTAAATATTTTTTAAGTACCTAGGAAGTACTTGAAGGCTATTATTCAGTTTTGATTTTTACTGGAGAAATATTTTCATGTGTAAGAAAGCTTGTAGAATTTGCGTCAAACGATCAAAATTTGTTAAGTTTAGCATGTAGTGTTTCTAATAAGACTTAACTATGCTTCATTTTATTAAGGTTGTTTTAAAATAAACATTCATTTCCTTATAATTTATCACTGTTGTATCAACAGAAACTTCCAAAAACGTCATTGTTTAAATGCGAATCCAACGCCTTACAATTTTCTGACCTAGAATTGGAACACGAACAAACGATGCTCAGTATAAATATTTTCTTACGCTCAAAGCTTTCTTTGCATAGAAACAGAGAACTGAAAAAGAATACAAGACTCGACGGGAACATACAAAATTAATTACTGAATGGAGCGAGCACGTACCTATTCGGTGTTGTTTCGCTTTGTATTTGCCAAACTAACTAGGATACGTCGTTACTCGTTACGTATTCTGGATTTGGGAAAATCTCTTTCATCCCGTAACTGGATGGTACGCAAGGCGCATTAGAATTGGACAGTGCAGCAAAATTTACATTTTCGATACGGATTTCCATTGTTTACGCAGCCGAACGCTAGTTTGTACCGTCAAAAACAAACGAACCGAAGATGGATTTCAAACTGAATTTTTGGATGACGATGAACGTTGCCCAACTCAAACACAAATTAGCTTATTGAGTTTAGCCAGTTGCTGTTACAGCGAGCGGGTAAAATGCTGATCGTGAATGATTTTCATGGATATTTAGTTCTCAAAAGACCTACCTAAAGTTGGGACTTGGTAAGAGTCCTTTCAAATTACTCAATCAACCCATAGACTCTTGTTAATAGGGAATGTGATATTAACTATAACGATGACTTTTTGACAGTTATTAAGCAACTAACTAAAGCATGTTGTGAGATTATGGATCATTTGTTTTATGGTTTTAATTAAAAAGTTTGTCTCCATAACAATTTTAATAACGCGAATTATATTCTTAATAGAACGTACGATTTCTTGGTGTCATATGATTACTAAGAAGTTTAATATGAGTGAGTTACACGTGGATTGCTATTAACTAAAGTTCAGTGTCTTGACGGCTTTTCATAATTAAATTTAAGTTAGCCGAGTATGACAAGGGGAATAAATGTGGTGGAACCACCCTATGTAGAGGATCTCGTGATCATTTTGTAGGCCGCAATGACTGTTTTAAAAGTTTGTAAACTACTGCTCATTAATGAATCAGGGATTTTTTGACCTATTTGGCGCTATCGTGTGAGTGCTGCGGAGTCAAATGCTGAATGATTCCGATGAAAGTTTTTGATCAATGAAAGCTTTTTGCTTTACGTAACATTCAATCTTCAAAACATTTAATCCCAGTAAGTGTGTGCTGAAAATTGTACACTTAAAGCTTAAAGGACTACAGTAATATAACATTAATTTTTCATTTAATTTCAGGCTTTTACGTTGATAGATTTTAATTATTTTAATAAAAGAAATCCTACTAATATTATAAATGTGAAAGTTTGTAAAGATGTTTGGATGTTTGGACGTTTGGATGTTTGTCCCTCCTTCACGGTCTAACCATTGAACGGATTAAGCTGAAACTTGGTACACAGATAGGTTGCATCCAGGAATAGGACATAGGATACATTCTATCCCGATCATAGGTTCCCTTGGGATAAAATCAATATTTTGTTTATCGACTTTTCCGCGGGCGAAGCCGCGGGCATCGTCTAGTCATCTATATTTTTGCTATCAAATAAACTTGCCTTGCCTCGTAAATGTAATTTTTCAAGTATAGAAGAAAATATAAACTTATACCTTCGTTGGATTTGATCTGCGATCATAACAAATATCTGATTCAACTATTTTGCTGTTTCATACCAATAACGACTTCTTTGTGAACTCATGCTTTAAGTTCGAAAGAAATGATAAATATGACGATATTTTCAAGCCAATTATTAAGGCTTTTTATTAAGGTATAAATTTCTAAAACAACAATAACAACATTGTTCTAGTTAAGATGAATAACCAACTACTAAAGATTAAATGAAAAAAAATCTAGTTTTCGTACAAGATGAAGAGGTAAAACAGACTAGTAAAAGATAAATGATAGATACTACTTAACATCTATAAGTAGATAATATAACCTAGTAGGTAGGTGTCAAAAAGGAAATCAAGGAAATTTTCTGTGTATCTAGATCTAATTCAGTCCGAACCGTTACCTCTAACAAGGAACTCGGTAAAGGAAATTGTTCTATTTGTGTTCGTTATCAGCGAGACAAATTCCGCCTTGATTTGAATATGAAGGGAACATTAAACACGTAACGTTTCGAACGAAATACGAAATGCAGCAATAAATTCGCCGGTATCTATACAAAATGACAACGCTCTTGTAGATGATCGTAAATTACAACTACGTGTATTAAATATATGTTTAAATAAAAAACAATAAAAAAAAACAATGTTTAATAATTTAGAGGAGAACGTAAAAGAAGCCAATGATGTAACATTAAAAAGTATTAATTCCAAACCGAAAGATGGATCGCAAAATGCTATGAAGTTCAAAATTTGCAACACAAATCGCACTGCAGTATCTAGTGCAGAGGTTTTTGTGTGCGGGTTTAAAGAAACACTGATTAGCATATTACGCGGACACCCTCTTGATGTGAGACCATTTGTTATTCCATCAAACTTACTATCTCAGCCCTAACTTTGATGACACATTACCGATTAAAGCGCACGGTTACGGCCGATTTATCGCCGTGCAAAACGTTGTTTCATATCATTATTCAAGATACTAGGACGCTGGGTGCTAAGCTTCTTGTCATTACCACATAAAACAACAGGTTTATTCACATTTTTGTTAGAAACTACACTTCATTATGCACGTGAACACTTATTCAATACATGTTTGATTTGTTTCTTGTGAGGTTTTTTGGTTATTTTGTTGTATTTTTTGTGTGAACGACTAAGTGGAGCGACGCGACACATGCGCTCGGGACGCGCGCGTACGGGCGACTGGAACAATCACCCAGGGCGAGGGGTTTTAGCCCGGCCGGCGCGCGGCGTACATTTGAATTACGTTCCTTTACAAGCGATTCAATATTGATTGTTGTTCTAATACTTTCTCATCACACCTATCAATTACCGAAAAAAATATGTCCATTTATAAACAATATTTTTAATTAATTGTAACAAAATTTTTAGTAAATGTAACAAAATATTACAACATGGAAAGAAACGTTTTTAAAAATCTGAAGAGAGTAACGACATCTCTTTCTCGCAGTTGCGGATGAACAGTGACGGAATGACTCGTGTTTCAACCCTGTACGTACCCTTCTCAATGCAGGGTAACAGTCCCCATTATGGAGAGACCTCTAGCTTGTTACAGTGTATCCATTTCGGTATAGTTGTACCTATACGCGACGGGAGGTGGGGCGTGTCAGGTTACGTTGGTTTGTCACAATACAAAATGTAGGGCCACGATTTTAGGGCTAACAAATTAGAAAGGGGAGAAAAAACGTCCGAACGTCAGGTTTATTGACATTTTGCTGGGCGATAATTAAGGCTTACGAGGGCCTCGAAAGTTATCGGCACACCGTTAAATTTTAAAGGTTGGATTTTCGTTTCAATTATTTCGTTCCAATTGGCTCTCGAATGAGTTAGTAACAAGACTTTTCGTTTTATTGGACTTCGGTTTAAGCAAGCATTTAACGGGAAGTTTATGTGAAAATAGGAAAATTTTGATTTTATAATTTAGTTTTTTTGTCGTATACTTTAAATATTACAAATAGAAAAATCTAAGTTTTGAGACTGTGAATACTTGAATGAGAGAGAATAAAACACCATGTGGTTTGAAATTGTGGAATATTTAAATTCAAATATTTAATATTGATTAGCAATATTCTAGTGGTCACTGGATTGTTGAAGTATTTAGTATCTTCATAAACATAGTCAATATTTAAGAGGACTGTCATCGATTATCAAACTATAAGTCAACGCTGACGAATACCGTCCCTCCTTACTATGAAATAATCCATTTTAATAATCCACACAACTTCTTCTTTTCTTGTGTTACGTAATTAGGTTCACTTACACTAGAAATTTGATGCATTATAAGCTCTTTGTTACTCAGAACATTACTTCATCTCTACCATTTATCCGAATCCGTCACATATAAATCCGTGGGCGTCACATGATGGTTACTTTTCCGTGAATAAGTCAATTATCACAAAGGGAAGGGTTAATATCATCATTTCATCATCATCCTGTATGATCGTAGTCAACCTGTAACTTATTAAAAGTTCAAAATCATAGTCGCTTCCTCAAAACTGAGGGTTGTGGTCAAACATGTCTGCGCTAACAATTCTTCTAGGCTTTTTTCTACTCAAAGAGTTATGACGAGTCTTGTACAGAAGAGTTGTTTGTTTATGTAACTGCGTGAATCAAATGTAGTATTAAACAAAATTTTATACTAACAATTATGTATTCTATCGATATGGAACAATAACGGTTGAATTTTTAAGTGTTAAAAAGGTCCTAGTAGCGCACTCTATTTAAAAAATGTATGAGGTCATGTCATTCTGTTTTGGAAGTTCACTGACCTCGGTTAAGAAATGTGCAATAATAGAAGAGATTTTACATAAAATATATTGTTACCTTCAGCCTATAAATGTTACTGTAAATATTATAATACCTACGAGTATATTCTATTCTGTGTAAAGCCGTGAATAGAACTAAGGCATAGTAGCGACATCTAGCGATCAAGCCAAAATTAAAAGGCACGGTGAAAGTTTGCTCCGCGGTCCAAGTGAGAAGGTTTGCATGTACTCGTACCTTTGCTAGTTCGTATAAATAAGTTTAATATTTTTACACAGATGGCACTACTTTAATAAATGTAGTTGAAATTTTTGTTTGGTTTTCAAATCCGCAATAGTAGAAAACTTTTATATTTTAATAATAATAAATCAAATGTAACTATTATCTTCCGAGAGTTTACTGTGTCAGATCTGCTTGCCAATCTACAAAATTGCGATCTTAAGACCGATATGTGAATAGGTACAATAAATTGAATTAATATTATATTCAATAAGAATAAATATTATTGTACGCCTCAGCGAATCAAGACGACAGCCATGTAATACATGTTACTAGCACTCTGGTCCACAATAAATGATTAAATGGAAATGGAATACAAAGGGATGCGTTCCCAACCCATCAGCAACTAATGAATACGCTATAACAGAAGGATAGCGCTTATATATGTAGTACAATCATAAGTTTCTCTAGTGAAGTCTTAGATGATTCGTATTATTATTAGCTTTCTAACACTGCGATCGAGACACCGGCTAATCGACTATTATTCCCTTCCCGTCTGTAAGAGTTTAAAATACCATGTATGGAGCAAGTATATTGGAATTTAACTCGATGGTATACATCCTAGCAACCTCCAACTAGTACGTAGAGACTGGGCTCCTAATCTGGATGTACTTACAAGCTCGGGGGTAAATCAGCTATTTTACGGGGATAATAAAAAACCCAGCTATTACGATCGTAAAATAAAAAAATACAAAAAAGGTACCTTGTATTGTTTGTTTTGATAACATTTAAAAAACTGGGTAAAATCAGCTTTCCTCGTAGGTCACAGGAGTTGATATCGAAAAGATTTAGAACCACTGATCTATAACGATAGCTTTGGTCATCATTCAGCATGGTGCATAACAAGAGTAATTATTAATTATGATTTGGAATTAAAACAGGTAAATTTTGTTAAAATCTTTTAATTTTAATCATTGTATAAAATGTTTACATTGTATTAATATCCTGTTTCTTACTAGCTAGAACTGTATACAAGTTTATTCTAATAAACAAATAATAATGTACAATATAATTATTCAACAAAGACTAACTGGTACTTTCGTCACTAATTCTGGGATTAAATCCCTCCAACCTTATCTAAAAGATACAGATAAGTATAGATAAAAGATTGAGCATATTTTAGATTAAAAGATTACTTATGTAGTTGATGATAATGATACTTAGATTATGATCCGTTCAATTTTACAATCGAAATCATGTAATAAGGTAATAAGCATTTCAAATAGATTCCAAAAGACAATTTAATAAAATTGTATTTTTGCAGTTTAGACCAGATTTATCTATTCTATTGATTAATATTTTTTTTAACAATATTTCATTGTGTTGACTGCAATTATTATTTAAGATTAACGATCAGGGTAATGGAGAATCCTTAGTATTTATCTTTGTTTTTCAATCAAAATAATCAGTTACTATTTATTAAATCGTATTACCTTCAGAAAATCGTAGTAACAAAATCATTCGAAATAGAATGTTTTGAAACCAAAATAGTTATGCATTCCTAATTCCTTTCGTTTTCACTCTAATCTTTTTACCAACATTTAAAAATTTACTACAAAACTAAAAAGTTACCATTAAAATATTGTATAAGCCTCATTTAAATCACATTGATTTGTCATTCTAGTTTCACTTCAGATATCTGTGGTTATTAACCGTTTCCTACATTACAATTATTGTCTTTGTTCGTACATATATTTTAGTAATTGCTTTTTTAATTATTGGCTCCATAATTATGGGTACAGGTACATTATTTTACTATACAAGAGAACATGGCAATATTTTTATTACCTAGTTACTTGGCATAAAAATCCTATTTTCTGAATTGGTTCTGATATGGTATAATGCTATGTTTAATCGTATAAAAAATCATTTATGTACATCAAAATAATTTAAAATATTTACAGTTAACACTAACTTAAATTAAATAAAGCTTAATGGACGGATTGAACTTATTGTATAAGATGGAAGACTTGAGGTAGTTAAACTTTAACTTGTGACTGAAAAAGATATTTTAAAAGAAGTTTTAAAAATATTAGTTACTTCACATTTTGAATAAGTTGAAAATATTATAAAGTCTAATTTTTAAGATACAGAAGAAAATAAATTCAAGATTCCATTATACACATTTGTGACATCCAGAATATATTTTAATTCTTAAAAGTTAATGTAAATATTTTGTCCAAAAGGAATTCCTTCATATTTAGGAATCCCAAAATAATTTCCTAAAAAATTTACATTAGTTATCTTATATACAGTATTGATATTATTAATACATTTACAAATATGTCTAGCGCAAACGTTGTACATTTCAAAATATCGTCAGTCTACGCTAATTTATTAATATTTATTCATATTTCAATAAAATGACTAACCAGTTTTTCTATCATTGCAGTCGTTAAATTTAGCAACTCCATAGCTTTTATTGATTCAATAAAAACTTAAGTTTTCTAAATTTAGTCTTTCAAGGGTAATACAAGTTTTTTATCCTTGCATCATCATAACGTTACTTCTCTTGGCCTTGAAAATTATTTATTTTTGGATAACAGGATCCTTTTATTGGCATTGTCGAATAACATTATTTATTTTTAATTATAAGCTATTTCAAGAATTTATATTTCATATTGAGCGTTTACACCTCGATCAAATTCATCCTCATTATCATTAACACATTTAGCTTTCAGTCACTAACTGTGTAACTAAAAGCGTAACAATTATTAATACTTAGATAACTAAAGGCTATTGCACTTTTTCTTTATCTGTCACTATATGTCCGTTCGTGTAACCATTTTTTACGTGGCCGTTTATTTCGGTGGTGGGATTGATGTAACCGTTGGTATGAGCTACACCATTGATTTTACCTTCGCTGTTAATATTTACTTCGCCATTGATCTTAGCTTCACCATTGGCATTTACATATCCATTAGCTTTGGCGTGACCGTTGGCAATGTACCCATTGTTATTATTGTTGCAAACTTCAACTTGTCTCCTTGGTTTTTCCTTTTTGTACGCTTGGATGTAGAAGTTCGTGAAAAGCACAATAAAGATCGACGAATGGAGGATCAGGCCTGAAGCAATGAGTCTGAAATGATAATATGGAGCATGTAGAAACAATGGCTAGAAATAGGTAACATTTTGCAGATTTTGCTGATACCGTTTTTGACTTTTAGCCTAAAGAAACTTAATGCTTTGAATGACTTTATTATACAGCTTTACCAATAAACTAAAGATTATCAAAGTAATTGTTGATTAAAATACATGAGAGCGCATTTTCAAATTCCACTACAGACATTTAAAAACATTCTGTTTTCTCGTGTTGTGTTTTTAAAATCTCTCTCTTAGTAATTTAAGCATATTAAATTTAGAAAGTCACTTACTTAGGGTATCCACAGTCGTACACCAGAGCACTGATTGAATGGAACAGCACCATGAAGAATTGGATCTGAAAAGATACAATAAAAGTAAATAAATATTGCGATAAATGACATTTTTAGAATACCAGTTTAATTTCGGCAAACAAAGTTTAGTCATCCGGATGCGACAGACAATTTTATTGTACTCGTAACTATGAACAAAATAAACACGTTAAAAAATTTTGGGGTAATTTTCAAAGTCCGAGTAGATACATTTCCTCTGTCAAGAATGACTTTAATTAGGATTAAGTTTAGTGATAAGGGAGATGACCAAAACATAGAAGATAAAGAAATAGCAGTAGCCTATTCTATCGTTCAGTAACATGCACCACGAGCAAGGAAGATTGGTTTGGTATTTGGTATTGTAAGCCTCTTAGATTCACGCAGCTTAACGACTATGAATTTCGACAGACAATCATTGCCATTGAATGACTAAGTCATTAGATGGCGTAATTTTATGATGCGTACTAGAAACAAGATGTTTTTGCTGCGTTATTGATGGAAGTAACGTACACGAACGCTCCAATATCTTGAACTAGAGCTAATAATCTCGAATACTGTTGCGAAACACGGCTCGAGAACTTGACAGTAGCCACATTATTGATAGGTTAGTTTAATGTATCATTCCGTAAGATGCAGCAGACGATTTTCTTCAACTTTTAGTGCGTATTAGGAGGTCGATATTTGTATAATAAAGATTCGAATGTATGACTAACATTACAGGCGGCTACAAGACTGTTATTATTTGTAATTGAATTTCGAAATTAGTATAATACCATTGAATACAGCAAAGTAATGTTGTCTTTTGAAAATGTCATCGCTATTTGAAATTCAAATTGAAATTGATTAATTTATAGAGGTAGAAATATACACTTCATGTTTATACACGACAATGTTATTTTAAAAGCTATCAAGTTGTGTCTAAAATCCGACGTTTGTCGTGTTCTGTGGAATTGCAGCTTTAATCTGTAGGACATTCCGTTCACTAGTATTTAAGTTTAAAATTACGTTAATCAACACACCATTCTCTTTTAGATGAACATCACATTGTCCCAATTATGGGGTTGTAACTTTAATAACTAGTTGTATACTAATAGGATTATCTGTGACTTGCGTCATCACATCTCTGATTTCAGAACCATCTACGACCTTAGAACTTATTTAGCTAGGTGAAGATTTATCAGACACTTGAATTAGTTCAACTTGAAAGTGAAACTTGTTAAACCGGGCATCTAGCTAATACGAAAATCGATTTATACAATCACTGTTTTCTCATGTTGTGTCCGTTTATCAGATTGCAGTTTCAATGCGTTCTTTGTAGTTGATTTATTATCCATTAACGTCATAATTAGTACAGGATCGTGTGTGGCATTTGCTGTTACATAGCCGTTATGTGTTTTTTTCTTTACTTTTGCGCTATGTTATCTTCAAGAACTGTTTATAAAAGAACCAAGTAAATCTCATCTGCTCTTTACAACTAAAATAAAGGATGTTTCAGATTAAAATTCAAAGCTATTGGTTTAAGATAAGTTTACTTTCCAGTAATATTTAAAACTTCCGCCGACTATAGTCAAGCCCGAAATTGGTATTCAAAAGTTTTGAAGCAATCAAATAAAACATCAGAGTCATACCGTATAAATAAGGTACCTACGACAAATCTAATTCCATTTTATTGCGAAATCGTTTCGACTGTTGGAATGTCGCACTATCAAGTCCCTTTTAAGCTTCCAAACGGGTCATGTGAGTGGAAACGCGAATAAATTAAGCATCTGAAGTGATCGGGACCGGTTTATTGAAGAAATTGTGTCAAGTAATGCTGTGGAAATTGGTCAATCTGCGAGTGCAGTTGACGTCAATAGATGCAGAAAACATACCAACATTAACATAGGTCTTGCAATTCATGGAGAATACTAGGAATATGTTTTTGTACTTCTACATGTCGTTTGTGATCTGTCGTCGCTTCGCCTTAAAACAGTAGGACATTAAAAAAAACACACGCCTGTTACATTGCAGCTACTCATTTATTTCAGGCATTAATAGTAAATATTTAAAACTACGTAGTAACTTGAGTAACGTAGAAAGTATTGTGTTAAACTAATTCATTTATAATTTATTTAGTCGTATATAATTCGATTTAGAAGAAAAAGTTTGTTGTACTACTTGTATAAATTCGAAAGACAAAGTAATTATGACTGACTAAACAGAAAATGTAACAGACTTAAAGATAATTCTTTAAAAAAATAGATCTCTATATTGAAACAAAGCGTATCTAGATTGAAATAGCCAAATTTTATTACTACAAATATCACAGTCCTGTACACAACTAAGGCAAAGATTGTTTATCAAGAGCTATAAGTATTACTGCTAAATAAAATCAGCTACGCAAAAGTGAACCTTGTGTGGCAAAACTTATGACTGTAATTGGCGCAAAATTTAAAATATATATTTTCGAAGGCTTAGTATTTAATTCTAAGAGCTCTTGCACATATTTAAATGACCTAAATTATAGCCCACTGAATGCTTAAACAATAGGTTTCATAAGTGGTTTAAAACAATTGCGGTGGAATTTGCAATTTGACCTTATTTTCGACTCCAAGATTACCAGTTTGAAATAACTGAATAATTGTGAAGCGACTCAGCTTCAAAGAATTTTTAAATTACTTTAAAAAAAAATTAAACACTCTTTCAAGTAAAGCTTTAATTTTGGAAATTCTTAAATTCGTACTCGTAATTACATACGAAACTTTATTATTATTCTGAATGTGTTCATTAACTTCTTTAGAGGTTGAAGAAGTAATATTTATTTAGTAGTTTTGCAGGTACTTATTGTTATAAAATTTAAATTTCGTGGTAAAACGAAGAACCAAAGAGACGCCGCCGCCGCAGCAAAATGTTTTGAATAAAATTTCAATTGTAAATTGCAATAGTATATCGATACCTCTGGGCTCAAAAGTCGTAAAGGACAAAATACGACTTTTCAGGAGAAGCAAAAAACTATTTTTTTAAATTCATTTGTCTATAACTTTTTTGTTTATTGAGCTATTTAGATGATTCTTAGGAAGGAAGTCCTTATATTTGACAGTACTTTCAGAAGAAATAATACAGAATTGGTTTAGAGCTGTATTTACTGAGATAAATTTCCTTTACGCCCATAAAATTACTTTCAAATGACCTTTACATCCTGAAATTTTCAGCCAATTTTAGCTCTTTAGGGCGTAAATCCATACTTCTGTACAAAGACAAGGCGGTAACAGACAAGACGAGTATTTATTTAGGTTGTAAATAATTATCAAAACGAAGTATTTGTTTCAAAAAATCAATTAGCAAGCGTTGCCATGACAACATTTGTTGAAAAATTCATTTACAATTTAAATTACTATCTAAATTAGTTCATATTTTTATGGTTTGGGTATGGTATAGAACAAGAACAGATGACGTTGTCATTAACTTAATCTTGAAATATAAAAACTAAATGAAAACGCAATTTTCTGCAAATAAAACCATGATAAAATCGATTTTGTGACTCAAAATACTCCTAATGATTCATCGACACTGGCGGTGCCGTTTTCTCCAATTTGTATAAAATCATCCGTTTACACTAGCTTTACTAAAATAACAGAAATTGCAGTTTATTGACCGTTTGATACACTAAATGTCATCAATGACGTATCAGTTGCTGTGCGAAGTTCGAAGTTCAACCTGTGGTTTTTTGCACGTGCAAAAAAAATCACTCTCATAATCTCCCCAATAGAAGTTTAACTTCAAAAATACGTGACTCAGAGAGACGGTAGCGCAGCAAACTAAAAGTAGTCAAAGTATTTATATCCGTATGCATAAAGTGCTTAGTTAACTTTGGTATAATTCGAATCGCTTTCACATATCGACTTAATAATTTCACTTTCATATTATGGACTAAGATGACATTGGACATCCTTTCACAAATAATTGCCGTTAACAAATAAGTGTTAAATTTATAATATTTCCTTATTATAATGTTGTTGAATGGAACAACGGAGTAAGTTATTAGGTATTTTGTTCCTTATATTTGAATAGACGTAACCCGCGGCTTCACTTGCGGAAGAGTAGTATAAAAAAAATATTGGATTTATCCAAGGAAACCTATAATCAGGATAAAATCTGTTCAACAGTTAGAGCGTGAAGGACTTAAAAACATCCAAATATCCACACATCACATTTATAATATTAGTAGGATTAAGTTTTTATGACCTTTAACAATTTTATCAGCCCATTGTTAATATTCATAATAATTATCTTAGGTACGTAACACATTCAAAAAGTTTTGATTATACTCGTAACTCATAATGCCTGAAATCGATTTACTAGTAGCAATAAAAGAATTACGTTTATAAGCAGCTATATCAAATAAAGTTACCGAGGCGAAGCCAGACCGATTTAACTGTAAAGAATGAATTGAAACTTGAGTATTTGATCTTAATTGAGCGGTTTGAGTAGCTACATAGTACAGAGGTATACAGTAGTCGTCGAATCGTACGAGTATATTCGCGAAGAAATAAAGATTGTTAAGGTGAATTTCCACAATACGCATCAAACGACAGACAGCGGTGAAATTTGCCGCGATACACTACATCATTAAGTGCGATTTTGCAGGACACGTCCCGAGATGTATCTATGTTGTATTAGATAAGACATGTACAAAGGCAATCTCAGTTGCAAATCAGTGTCAGTGACAAAACTTAACAAGCGACGCAGTATCTTTCGCTTTCTGTAGTAAGTCGCGTTATATGAAATTGCCCCTTAAATTGTACGACGATCGCAATACAGTACAATTTGCGCGTGCGCAGCCGTTTCGACACAGTGTCGAGCGGAACGCAGTATCCTTTCGCCGCAACACTTGCGTTCTAACTTCAGACCTTCGGGTGGAGAAAACGGATATGCGCATTGCGACCTGGTATCGTTAGAAAATTATAGATTTCCTCAATACAGTTGTATATCACTCGTAATGTACGATACGATAGTCTTTTGATTGTTGTTTACATCACGTACTGTTATTTCTTACTGAAAGATTTACGTTATGTTTCTTTATGCATGCCATTCTTTATAAAATTTACTGGACGTAAGCTATGAAATTTTGGATCGAACAAAGGTGATTAAAGAATCACACTGTATCTAGAAAATCATAATGACAGAATATAGGTGCTGTGCAGTATTACTTATTGTTAAGGGAATTAATAGTATAAAAATTCGACTGTATATTTGATCTCTGTGTCTTTAAGTTGCCTTCTCACGTCTAAATGATTTGCCCAATCTAAGAAAAAGGGTTGTTGCAATCTATATTAAAGACATTCATTCGATTTTATTTTGGTTTCACTATTCACTAGGATGTTTTGGACTTAAACAACTCGGCTAAAACACATTATGTTAACAATTATGTCAACCAATACGACGCGTAGCTTTTTCGGACGCGTTTCTCGAAATAAATTATGAGCTATAGATTTAATGTATTCGGGATTCAATACAGGTTACTTACTAGTTGCATTGTCGTCAGGTGCTTCTTCCACCACAGGTACTTCTGGTATTGGGGTCCCATGGCCGCCATCATGTAGTAACTGTACATAATGACGTGCACCAGGTTGTTCACGATGTTGGAGAAGGTGCCATGGCCTCCTACGAACAATAGCGAAGGTTATCGCGTGGCAATCAATGTAGGTCAGACGACAATTGGTTGCTGTAATTAGCTATTTCTTTTTTATTTTCGTTTGACACTGTTGCTTTGTAATGGACTTACTTTTACTATTTGTTGTCATTCGATTCGATGACCCTGCTGGGTGCTTAATTCCTGTTGCAGCATTAGTTTATCAGTTTTCTATATTCTATCTGTCGATAACACTGCAGTTAGTGCTCACAATATCACAAGCGTTTTTAACTGATTGAAAGATTCCAGATAGATTGGTTCACATAAAAATTAAATGTCTACTACCAAGCTCTGGTATCTAAATCGAAATGTGTGTTGAAAATTCTGTCATCAACAGTTACGAGACAGGATTTTCCTGTCACTTTCCTTAACTAAGTATTTATGAATCATTCACCAGATGTAGGTTAAACTGCATTGCGATACTGGTCGAATAGGTTGACAAGTTAACTGAGAGTAAATTTACGTACTTTCAACGTTGATTGAACGGGGTCATTTACCTCAACATGTTCACAGCGATATCAGAATCCGAAGTACTGCCTTTAACTAGTATGTCGAATCTTTTGGATTGAATTTTTTTTTTTAATAGTAATGATTCGTTACCCATTGAATGCATACACTATAGTAATCGTATTCATTTATTATGGCCTACATTCTTACGTCGTAAGTGGAGACTCCAGTCTAGTAATGGGACAGTTAAGGGTTGATGATGATGTAACTATTATTTGATCTTTTCATCCGATCTTATAAGAATGTAATTCAAGTTAAAATAATATTGGATGTAATAGATTGAACAAATCGAAGATGTTGTTTTGTATTGATTCTCTAAGTTTAATTCAGATCAGGCATCTTTCGTAACCATTGCAAACATAGTGCACATCTGACGAGTCTTCGTACAAACTTACCCGCAATGAACTTCACTAAGAGCCAAGCCTCGAAAGGCGTCAGAGAGTGATGGTAGAGGTGCAACCACGTGATCTGACTCTTCTTCTTGCGCAGCACGAAGAATATTGTGTCCGCAAACTCTGATAACTTGGAGAAGTAGTACACCCAGCACAGGTGAAGCATCTGTGGAGAAATACATAAAGGAAACAATCTTTATTGTGTCTACAGAAGTCTAAGGGCCACTTACTGACTGGTGGGCTGTACGACGAAATCTTATGATGAAAAGTCATCAATCAGGCAACAGGCACAACGGAATTTCTAGTACCCTAGGTATCGTAGACAATGCAAACAGACAAAGAACACATCCACAGCGAGAAATTAAATTCATCATTTAAATTTCTCGCTGTAAATCAATCTTAGGACCAATTTAGCGGT
>LGAG01000319.1:551005-565083 GCA_001278395.1 Lerema accius | reverse complement strand
CAATAAGGTAATAGGCACACCAGAATTTCTAGTGCCCTGGGTGTCATAGACAATGCAAATAGACAAAGAACACATCCACAGCGAGAAATTAAATTCATCAATCAAATTTTTCGCTGTAAATCTAGGACCAATTTAGCGGTCCTGCATGGTAAGTAATACGTCATAGAGTGCATTTTAAAGGTCGTCAGTAAAGGGTAAAACAATTATACTGATAAGCCTATTACCCTATTGTTACTTTCGCGCTTTGCCAAAGTTGTATCTCCAATAGGACCTGACATTTAAGTGACAGATTGAGTGTTTGAAAATGTTTGTTTCGTGTCTTCCTTATTTGCGCGGTTTCAAACATGTATACTTGCAAATATTTATGGGATACTTAAATGTTTGTTATACGTCTTATTTGTTTGTGATGTCCTAATAGTTCGTCAGTGTTAACAGAAAAAATCCTTTAGGGTCGATGTTTATTTCTATCGTTCTGTAATATAATATACGTAATGTATGTATGAATGTAATGTAATATATGTAAAGAGTTCAATTTTGGACACCGTTTTAGGAAAATGTGCGTACGAGTTTGATTTAGCTTAGTCAAAGTTTACGCACGCGCAGTGCAGAAAGCAAAATTTTACGTGCAATAGCTGTTGAAAGTACTTTTAAGACATAATAAAACAAAACGCACACTACCACACTTTAAACACTGACACATTACACATACATTTCAGGCGGAAGGCCTTATTGACAGACTGTGTAGACGATGAAATTCATGTCTACCAGTTAGGGCTATCAGACGAGTCTTTTATCTATTGTTATGATCGACAATTGACGCAATACAGCTTTCCCCATGATTTTTTCTAGCACCGAAGCAAAATTATCTACAATAGAAGTAGTACGTAACTTGAAAATTCCAAGTCCATAGGACTTGAAACTGTGTGGAAGACTTAATATTTCAAAGTCAATTTATCGACGTACTACAATATACATTAACAAAATATTAAAACGTCAATTTTAACTTAAGTTTCCTCAAAAAAACAAGTCACCTTCAAAAAATTTCTACTTAAAGGTCAAGACATTTATTGAAGATCCCAAAGTTCCCAAACTTTGCCGTAGACAATACGACCTCAATCTTGTTTATAATAATAATATTTATAAAGATACATTGACACGATCGACGACAACGTCCGAGCGCGCCCGAAGGCAGGTATTTTCACTTTCAGTGACGCAAGCGCAATTACATTGCGCAGCGCTTTCACTGCTCAGCAAGTTCAAGTTTCGGACCCAAAGGTTGGGGTCGCGAAGCTTCACGTTTGGGAAGCTCGCGGGAACCGGTTGTAAGTTCCGCAAAGAATTATGAATGAAATTTTGAATTGATTAATGAAATAATATGATTGATTAATGTTTTCTTTTAGCCTTTAAATTTTATGTTATGATAGCTTTTTCAAGTTCAGCATGTAGTTATATTGATATAGAATTAATGTTGTATCTTTGCAATACTTGTACATTACTAAGATCTACTGATTGAATCATTAAATGGTTAGTGGAACTCTTCAACCATTACTGCATGTCTTCCAAGTTTGGGGTTATTTGATAAGACAATAATATTATGGCTTTCATAAGCTTGCATCGATCTTAAGAGATCAGCGAAGTTAAGAAACTACGGGTACGGTCGGAAAGTGGATGGGTGGCATTCATAAGCGTCTCCGTGCTTCAGAGGGCACGTTAAGCCTTCGACTATGGTTATAATCGTTGGGTGAGCCGTTTAACCTCTCTGGTTACGAAGAGAGCCCAGTGCCTAGTGACCTATCAATAGGTTGAGTACCTATTCACTTGATCAGGAGAATTTTTATTGGAGTATAATAAAGTGTTCTTTCTTTTATTACTCACTGTAGTATTTCTCCACACACGATGCACTGGCTCGACAACTTACGATGTGGGCAGGTAACGCATCCGCTCTCGCCTGTGGCTCTCGCGGTAATGACACTAATGACGTCACGCGCACCCCCGACACCATGAGCACGAGACAGTGTATATGTTTAGTATAGCTGTTACCATAGTATAGCTTAATACAAACACTACACTCACTATGCAAATATCCGAGAATGGAACAGATATATTTCACTGCAGCAAAACTAGGGATGATAGAAAAGAAGTCTAGTAGGTACTTATTGTCAGTGTAACTATGACAGCTATATGACCTATATATTAAGTAGGTCTTTACCTTGGTATTATGAAGATATTACACAATATACGCTACTTAATGCCTACGTCTAACAAACATAATTTTAACAGGTAGCCATTTATTAGAATTGTTTAAATTCGTACTTTAATAACAGATGCACAACACGGAAACGACAAATGACTTCCCCAAATAAATTAACAGATTACAATACGAAATTACCTAGTAGTTATATAACAAAAATAGTACTTTCAAAACTCATGCCATTTGTAATTACCACAACCGAAACGGAATTGACACTTAGGCTTAATGGTCATGGAATGACTACATTTTTTAAGCCTGATGTTTAAGTTCTATGCCTCTACAGTCTACATTATACATACATAGGCGGGAATTTATCTTTACAACGTTACTTCTACTATGAAAATCTTAAGTTATCGTGGCCGTACATTAGTAAGTTTTGTGGAATCAAATCCAATATTAGGTAACTTATTCCTAATCGGGTGAAAAGAACCCTAAAGAAAAACGATGTAATAAGTTTCGCACCTTTACGCCGCGTGAGTTTATAACATAGGAATCTATAACGTATATATAATATCATAATTAACATAATATGCTTTCATTATTCTCCTATTTCTGGAACATAAATAAGTCCGGGACATTTTAACGAGTCACTCAAAATTTTGATGTGTAAATGAAATAGAAAAATAATGTCGGCATGAAGGTCTTAAATAAAGGTCAGAAGAATGTAGGGTGGTTCAAATGTGATGTCTAGAAGTTTATTTAATGGACTCTAGTGGTATTATTTGGCCATCAAAACCAACCAAGGTGTTAGTAATAGCTACTACTGTGGTTATTTTACTCACTCTGCCATGGCTTCACTGAAAACTAAGTCAAGGACTCTACGCACCGTTGATACCACTCATTACTACGCTTTTATTACACACAATGTCTTAGTTTCATCATAGTGCTTTAGAAGAAACAATAAATCTAATATTCTGTTTTATACATATAAGTTACAATAAAAATAAAAAAATTGCAGAAATACATAATACACATTCATGCTCATAAACCTACATAAAAACATTTGAAAAACATTATCCTCTTCTCGGCACAGTCGAGTAAAACTACAATTAAGTACTATCAGATTATAGAGAGTTAAAACAATGTAACGCCTATCCAAATAATTAATTTCCATCAATCTTATACAACGACAAGCCGATGTATTGCGCTTCAAAATGTCAACGGATACAATATAATATTTACATATGACACGGCTGACACCTGCGACGTACGTTTCACTTTTTCAACGCAAAACAAACAAATAATTCGAAAGTACTAAGCAAGTCCCGTTTGTAAGTTGACCGGATGGCGGACGACTGAGTTATGTGTGTTGATGAACATGTATATTAAACTAAGAAAGTATAAATTATTCTTTATCTAAGGTATTTCAATACCTTATCTATATTTAATAATATAAAGCTGAAGAATTTGTTTGAACGCGGTAATCTCAGGAACTACTGAACCGATTTGAAAAATTCTTTTAGTGTAAGATAGTTCAGTTATCGAGGAAGGCTATGGGCTATATAACATCACGCTAACATGAATTGGAGTGGTACAGCAATAAAAAATATTGCCAAACGGGAAACTTACGCGGGCGGAGCCGCCGGCGATTGCTAGTCTCATTATAACAGAAGAATTAATTCAAGACAGTGACTCGCAGTGAATTTTCGACTTTAATGAGTTCATATCTAGGGTATTTATTTAAACAACTTACCCTTCTTGCTTTTTCACTGTCACTGTAGTCGACAGGCTGGCAACTGAGGCTGTAGTCACCCCACCAGCCGGACATCAGGTGCTGGAACAGAAGTTACCATCATTTAGCAATTTAAAACACTAGTCTTCATCTTATTCTTCTTCTTATATATAAAAATCTATTGCTGTTTGGTATTCTCGTAAAAACTCGGTAATGGACCAATTTGGCTAATTTCGGTTTTAAATTATTTGTGGAAATCCAGGGAAGGTTTAAAGAAGGAGTAACTTTATTATTTGGCTGGTAACTTGAAGTATCTCGACAACATCACCATTCATCACCTACAGTGTCCAATTATAATCCTATACCATACTCGGTCCCTCTTTACTTCTTATTCATAGTCTTTACTTCTATACTAATAATATAAAGCTGAAGAGTTTGTTTGTGTGTTTAACGCCCTAATCTCAGGAACTACTCGACCGATTTGAAAAATTATTTTAGTATAAGATAGTCCATTTATCGAGGAAGGCTTTAGGCTATATAACATCACGCTAAGATGACTAAGAGAGGAGCAGCAATAAAAAATATTGTGAAAACAGCAAAATTACGCGGACAGAGCGGCCGATTGCTAGCACACCAATATTTATTCAAATAGGTCCAAACGTTTAGAAGGAGTTCAGCGACAATCACGTACATAAGTTGCTTTTTTTTAAACAGATAATATACGTAAGTAATGTCAAGAGGTTCGCTACCGTCGCCTCTCAAGCGTGAAGATATGCTTGACTGCTTGCTTGTCGTAATAGATGACGTAGATATTTGTAATGTCGTAGTCGATTATAACAGTACTACAATATAGGTGTTGCAAATTCAGGCTGTTAATAGGAACTATTTACTATTTAATAGAACATAATAAACATGAAAACTAATTTATAGTAGGATAACAACGCCAAAGTAATGCCAACCATACTCTTACGCTTAAAATTTAAAACATTATTAGGTACTGAAAGTTTAATATTAAAATTTTAAATTTTATTTAAGGAGTATTATAAAGTATGACTGCGTCAGTAGATTAATGTTTTCCGAGCGTAAATACTATGTCCATAGCTTGTACCCCTGCGAGGGAAAATGTACAAAAAAAAAGTTACTTGTATTGTTTGTTTTGATAGAATTTTAAAGACGAGGTAAAATCCGTTTTCCTCATTGATAGGTCACAGTGGTAACAATATTGAGGAGGTTAGCTCTAGAGCCTAAATAGCTTAACGTATTTCAACTTAACGGGCTTTCATTGTATTCGTCTCGATTTCAAGAGTGGTATAGGTTATATTCACTTTGAAAATACCCTCAAAATTTCAGTAGGTATTGCATTACTTGACAAGCACATAAATAAATAACGTATTCATATACTTCATGAATCATGCCATAAGCAAGGTAGGTACTATTTGTGAATACAGGGACAAGTCTCAGTGTTCATACGAATAAACAAAAAAAATCTAAATTTAAAAAATAGTTTTCTTAAATATTTTATTGTTGAACTAGTTACATTAACTTATAGTCAAGGTCAATTTAGTAAGGGGCATCTAGAATATTCATCGGTTTAAAACGTTAATAACTAATAACGTTCCGCCGGATGGTTCTTTCCTTGCCAATGTTTATGCACTTTGGTTCTATTCGAGGGTCATCGAGTGTGTTACGTTTCATTTTATCAAGGTTTTACTTGTTACAAATATTTTTAGTATACAACTAGTGGACCTGCCCTCGCTTCGCTTCGGTGTGTTTTTTCAATATGGCTGACCACGTCAACTGTCAAGTCACGTCAGTTAGAGAAGTCCCATACAAACTTTAATTTTTAATAACTTTTGTCACATGGACTGATTTAAATAAAATAAAGCCTAAATAATACCACGGGTTTAGAATTATTTATGTATTTTATACAATGTTCTGTCAAATCAGCCATTTTTACGTGATGCTCTTTTAAACACACACAGACAAATAGAGCACCCCCCAACTTTCAATCCTACTATCCTACTAATATTATAAATGTGAGAGTTTGTAAAGATGTTTGGTTCTTCGGATGTTTGTAAGTTCTTCACACCTTAACCGTTGAACGGATTAAGCTGAAACTTGACACACAGATAGTTTGCATCCAGGAATAGGACATAGGATAAATTTTATCCCGATTAAAGGGTCCCTTGGGATAAATCCAATATTTTTTTAATTACTCTTCGGCGGACGAAGTAGCGGGCATCGTTTAGTAAGGATAAATAATTCAAGGCCACTGTCAGCCTGTCAGCTAGTTACGATGCTAAGACGTCAGTTTTAGGATCCAGGCTAACCACAATGTTTTTGTGCGTGTCACGGCGCATGCCTACGAAAACTATGTAATGGTGCGCCTTGACACCACTCACAATGACGAAATAAGACGCTTGTTACACTGATAGCGATAAGCTAAATAAGCGATATGATCAAATGGAACAACTAAAACCTTTACTGAGAAAAGTATAACTAATATTTGTAAGTGTGTAAGTAATATTTGCATGTGTGCAGGTTTCCTTACAATGTTATTCTTCACCGAATCAAGTGATAATTTGTCTCTAATACACTTATGACTTCAAAAATCAGAGGTGCATGCCGGGGTTTGAACCTAGGAACTCCCGTTCGGATGACCAATATTTAATCCACTAGTTTATCACTGCTTTTCACTCTTTAGTTTCCATCAAATTAAAATAGCTTTTACGTTACTATCTTTAGCTGAGACAAGTGACTAAAATGGCGAAAAAATTGTTTAACTACTGACAAGACAATTATTTTAATGGTAAACACAAGGATAGAGTCACTATGTGTCCAAATTCTGCAATTTTGTTACAAATTTTATCAATTATGTGGAAGAATTACTCAATTGTAACCAATTGTAACAGTTTTTGTACTTGAAGATTATTCTGTAACATTCTTGATTTCCATTGTTTTCGAGTAAATAGCGTATAGTTAGTAAATCGCGCAGTTTTTAATGAAATAAAACTACTATATATAATATAAGCAGGGAGTAAGCTCAGTCATATTATTCTTTAAAATAATCGACGGAATATGTAGTTGGAACGTAAATTTTGACATTCCGTGTAATAAGGGACTTTTATTAACAATTAATACTTGTAAAATCAATTTATGAAACATTTTTTTTGACAACACCGAGATTGTTTTGTTCTTAAATTAGTTACGTCCTAAAAAAGGAAAGACTTAGTAACCTATTTCATGTCTAAAAACGACGTACCTTTCCAATAACAAAATTATTTGGAATTCTTTTGTTTTTTGTTCCATATTCAAAACAAAGTTGGTACAAAAACTAACGAAAAATTTAAATACCATTAGAAAGTTATGGCTTAACCTGGCACTGCTAAATATCTGTGCAAATATTGCTTTGAGTTACACCCAAATGTGTATGTATATTTTACATGTATAATTGTGTAAATTGTGCGTATAAATGTCAACGGAATGAACATGAAATATGTAACATAATAGGTTAGTTTCATACATTTGCATCTTTACCAAAAAGTGTAAATGAAGTTCTTATTCAAATTTCGAGTTCGTCTTTGAGATTTGACATGGTCTAAGTTTACTTGGCGAATAAGTACACAGCCTCGTATGTCGTACTAGCCTATAATCTATTGACATAACTATATAATGGTCTAATTTTGACCACAGCACCTTGATAGGCTAGAAAACTTCAACTTACCTCATAAAACATATACAGTGACAGTAAAACTTGGCCAGCATTGTATGCGACGAGGATGTTCTTGATCCGAAAAGGTTTTCTGTTGGCCATCCAAAGTGGACCCACGACGACCACGAATGCGAGGTAGGCTACCACCATCGCCAGTGTACCCAACGGGGTGTCAAATAGAAACCATCCTTGTACACGGGGATCTGGGGAAATAAGGGTCTATTTAGTCAGAGAGTATGTACGTATGTATGTAGGTACGTAAGTATGTATGGATATGTGTATAAGTAATAAATAAACGCTAACACACTCATACCCCCGCAGTAGGATTCCCTGTGTCGCGGGTGGCATGGACAACACAAATAACACATCACTAACACTCATAATCCGAGAACAAACATCTATCTGTCACATAAATATCTGCTCTGACCGGGAATCGAACCCGGAAATCTGCCCCCTGCGAACTTTCGCTTCGCAGGCAGGGTCACTACCAACTAGGCTACGGGGTCGTCAAAACGTGTATGTATGTACGTAAGTATGTATGTTTAACCATTTTTTTGGTAAACTCTGCAGCATTTTCTGCTTAATAGATTTCAACGCACAATATGACGTTAGATTCGTCTATACTGAAAGATATATTATAAGAGTGACTGTTTGTTAAAATACCTCACAAATTCACAGCCGGGTTTATATTTTTAATACATTACTAGTTGGGTAATTGCTTTGGTAATTTAATAATAATTTGGTAAAAAAGATATGCACATAATCAACACAGTTTTTTTTGTATATCTAAAACAAAAACTAAAATAATCCACCTACATCTTTGCATTAGGATTTATATAGATACGTTAATATTGTTACATTTCAATATAAATGTGTTCTAGGATTATAATGCGAATTTAATGTTAGTTGTTACGAGTCCAATTTTTGGCGAGACTAATTACTGAAGATATGAATTGCATAATAAATCGTGACGTGAACACTACATTGAGTATCGTTTGGATTTTCCTGTTGCTAATTGAACCTAGGACTTTATTCTAGGTATTTTTTCTATTGAATTCCAACGGATCGATATTATAAAATGCTGCCTTTAGAACATAAATATGTAATGAATTTTATGCGCTAGCAAATGAAATAAATTTATTAATACAAGAATTTGCATTGGCTTCATAATGTATAACACCAAATTATTTTCGGATACTCTTCTGTTATTAAAACTGTAACCGAAATAATGTCCCTGAATAATTTAATAAAGTAGCGCTATATACGAAAGAGCATTTTAGACAAGCAATCCCTGAAAGAGAAATAAATGGTAATGAAAAATATTTTGGTACAAAAATGGGGACTTGCGTAGCAAGTCAGGTATGGTAATTTTGAGCAAAGATAGACAAAATGTAATTTAGATTAGGTACTAATATTTCCATTTAGTTATAACTTTTTTATATAAACTACATTTTGTCGATGTCTGTTTTTAAGCTATAACGCAACATAGAAGAATTGAAGGTAGAATCATCCACTATTCTGTTATACTCGTATAAATTAAATTAAGAAGAGAAATAAACCCTCGACACATTTTATCATCAAACGAAGCTAAGAACAATGTCATTAATATTCTTTTTCAGTGCGCTTTTTTATTTTGAGACCCTACTAGAGTATATTTGCAGACATTCAGTTATTCTTCCCCACTCTCACCTCCTAAAACTTTTAAACGGCTCAACCGATTTTCATCAAACATGTCTAAAAATACTTGTAGATAAGTTACCTTTAACACAAAAAAAACTAAATAGAAATCGCTTCATCCGTTCGGGAGCTACGGTGCCATGCCTCAGACAGACACACCCACAGACACGTCAAACTTATAACACCCATCATTTTGCGTCGGGGATTAATGAGAGTAACCGAATTATGCAGATGACTGTACTCCAGTAATAAAACCGGCCAAGTGCGAGTAAGACTCACTTATTAAGGGTTCCGTATCATCATTTATCAAACATACATTTTTTTATTTAATTTTCTCCCTGTTTATTAAGATCGAGTAAAAAGATTGCTTAAAAATTACGTTACTTGTATGGGCTCCTCTTTAATATAAAATTTGTTTTTATTAAATTATTTATTTTGAAAGGTAGCATACAACTTATATTCTGTGAAAATTTCAAGTGTCTTAATTACCTGCCGTTAATTACCTATTACCGTTATTAATATTGAGAATATAATACGAAAAAAAGTCACATTTATAATATGGGGACCCCCTTAGTATTTTTTATTTTTTATTATTAGTATTTTTTGTTATAGCGGCAACGGAAATACATAATTTGTAAAATCTTCAGCTTTCTACCAATCACAATTTCTGAGATACAGCCTGGTGACAGACAAACAGCGGAGGCTTAGTATTAGTGTTCCGTTTTTCCCTATTAAGTACGGAACCCTAAAAATGTGTAGATTAATCTACGTATAAGTTACTAGTAAAGAATTAGTGCGCGTTTTCACTAGCGGTTTTAATAGTTAACTATTTGATTACGTCAGTCGCCATGCTTCGCACACAGTGAAAGTAGGTGTTGTTAATTCTTTCTTTTTTACTTCATGTAACATTTAATTAATCCCACATGTTTGAGTGTAACTGTAAAAATAATGTTAATTGGGACTTAAATTACAATATTTATATATTCTATGATTTACATTTTGAAGTATTACTGTGGAGATATGCGTTATATTATACGCAATTATACGCATGTGTATTTTTATCTTTTGTTTATACATTTAAACATTGCATAATATTTATCTACTATTTTTATCTAGTTAAGTATTATTGTTGTTTTCATTTGACATCATCTTTGATTTTTTTTCTTTTTAACCTGCCTCACATTTTTATTCTTATCCAGGGTCTACTAGTAGGGAATGTCATTAGGCATTAAGTTCACCCTTGTATAACCTTTTTTGTTAAGAGGTTTTAAATAAATAAATAACTTTAGTTTAATCAAAATAAAAATAAAAAATTGATGTTTCGATTTAGTACGTAATTTCAAATCGCTATGACATATTTACAAAAAAATAAGAAATACACTTAAAAACACATTTATAATAAATAATCATTTTAATTTTATAATTTCGGAAGATTGTAGATAATTATTATAAAAATTCGAATTATTGAGTTTTAGCCAGAAATATGCTTCTAAAATAACTTCGTTTAAAAAGACTTCAACGCGCGTAATCCTTGAAATCCTCGTTTGAACCATCCTTTTAAGTTTTGTACATTTTTGAATGAAGCGATATTTATTTATTTATTGGAAAAAAATGTCGTCATATTTTTCTGTTATGCGCTAAGCAGCGTCCATAAGGTCGTAAACGCCATGCACATCACGTTACTTACGCGTTTGGTTCAAATTTGCCGTTAAATTTTTTGGTTACGCATTAGTGAAGACTTTAGGGCTTTGGGCTGTAGCGTGTCTTTTAGTCGGTTTAATTTTTTTTTAATAACGTATATTCACACCATCCCTGTATTAAAAGAGTATATTAATAACTGTGATAATTAATAAATAAAACCAATCAATAAAAACACCATAACACCTACTAGTATTCTTACAAGCACAATCTCCCATAAAATTGACCATTACTCTCACACTATTGAATTTTACGATGCATAAAGCACAAATAACAGCTCATAGATCAGAATAAACCAGTAGTTCTCAAAGTTTGCGTCGTTGCGACCTGATGTGCCCGCACCGTAAGAAGTACAAAGAGGTCCCGTAAGGTAATTACCTCGAAATACTAATATTAGTATTGGCGGGTAAAAATATTTAAGTTAGGGTAATTATAGAACATCTACGAGTATCTACAAGTAATGTGAAGGATTTGACTTTCTGTTTCGTTTTAGAAAATTATTGAAAAGTCATACAGTTGTAGGTTTCCTCGTAACAATTATTCTAATGTTCCCTAGATAGCGCTGAAAATAAATTTATTTCCTAAAAAAATAGGTGGAACTCTAACGTAACTTATAACACCGATCCTATTAGTCCATGTGTTACTAAATCGGGGGTAATTAGCCAGACGGTGGTAAACCAGCTATTTTATGGGGGTAATGAAGAACGTATTTATTAGTATGGTAAAATAAAAAGTTACAGAAATAAAAAACACAACCCTCTTTATGGCTTTGCCGTAGTCCGGTAAAAAATAACTTGTTTTGTTTGTTTCAAGAACATTTTAAAGACAGTAAAAGAGTTACAACATTGAAAAGGTTTGGAACCACTGTCCTAGTTCAAAGTTAATGAGTTTTGGTGAACTTCGAGGTTTTCTAGTATTATTAAAAAGTGCGTTACGACCAGAAAAGTTTGAAAACCTCTGGCATCATGAGGTTTGACGTTCACCCATCAATCCTTTCACATTCTCTCCATACATTTTAAACATAACAATGGCATCTAGTTAGTTGCTAATAGTAGGAGGTAAGTCTGCTATATTTAAGACGGAAAAAAAGAAAGTGGTTGAAGAATTTGGCATTTTTTTTTATACATGTAATCGTGAGTGGGATTTCAGAAACTAACTAAAATGTGTCAGACTTGCAATAAGTTTACTTTGTAGTCATTAATAAAAAAAAATCCGAGTGAAAAATTGGGGAGGAAAAAAAAAATATTATTATGTAGTCTATGTCCAAATAGAGAAAAATTCAACGACATCTCATAGGTTATGATTTCACGTAGAACGTGTCATAAAAAATATTAGGTACTATCCTTTTCACACAGTCCGGTAAATACTAAAATCCGTCAACTAAAAATTCACGCTTTAAAATGTATGAAATTTAAGAAAAATCACCAGCAATACATATTTTTGGAATTATTTTTTTTCTTTGTACACGTGTACTTCTTTGTACTTATTTTACGTAGCCTATAATAGTTTAAAAGGACACTTCGAACGATACTTCAATTGTCAAATTATGTTAATTAGCTAAGAAATTACGAGAGATACATACATACTCGTTACTATCAAAATTACAGTTTAGAAAAAATATCATTAAAAAAAAACTGAAAAGTTTTTTGCGATAAGTAATACAAACGCTTAGTCAATAATAATAAAAAATCTTACATTTTTTTTTCTATTTACATAGGTACTCTTTTTTTTAATAATAATTAAAAACTAATTTAGCCAGGTAATTTAGTTTCGTAGCGCAATAGATTTCATAGTTATTAGATTCAAATGTACATCTTTGCAATAGTTCAAAAATTTATCCATTAATCATCATAATTCATTAGCTGAGAAATCAATCAAGGTAATTGGAGAACTTTAGATAATTATTTTAACATGTCTTAATGTTTGATGAAGCAATTTAAGTTTCTTGTACTGCTACTTGATGCTTCTTAATGATTTTTTTATAAATTTTTGAGTTTGTAAAGCAATTAAATTTTTTTAAGTTTTGACTACGATAAAGTAATCAGTCAGTAGCTAAGACGAAATGATTTTGATGACAGATATTCTAAAAACTTCTTACGACGTATTTACTACGATCAATTTCATAAATGTATTTCATCCAATATATTTTATCTATGTATGTATGTAATAATATTATGTACCTACATAGCGATAGTGAATCATCCCTTATCCAAAGTTACGTGACTTTTAAAGTCAGAAAGTGTTCTATATTAATGGGCCTCCCAAGATTGGATCGGTTCTTACAAACACGTAAGATCGTAGTCAAGCAATAACATTTATCTATACAACTAAATAAAATTTAAGTGTCAGTTTGTAATATTCAAATAGCCACTTTTTGCTAAATGCATACGTATGTGTACAAGGTACGGGTACCAAAATCACATTTTTTTTTTAAATTTGTCTGTGTCTGTCTGTTTGATCTGGCTAATCTCTGAAACGGCTGGTCCGATTTTGACGGGACCTTCACTGGTGGATAGCTGATATAGTAAGGAGTAACTCAGGCTACTTTTTATCTTCGTTTTGGCATAGGTTTACCAAAGCGAAGCGAGAGCGGGTGTTCTAGTTATTAATAAAAAAAAACATAAACCCATCTGCAAAAAATTGCAGGGGAATAATAAAAAAATATATAGCTTACTAGACGATGCCCGCGGCTCCGCCCGCGGAAAAGTCGTTAAAAAAATATTGATTTTATCCCAAGGGAACCTATAATCGGGATAAAATGTATCCTATGTCCTATTCCTGGATGCAACCTATCTGTGTACAAAGTTTCAGCTTAATCCGTTCAACGGTTAGACCGTGAAGGAGGGACAAACATCCAAATATCCAAACATCCAAACATCATTACAAACTTTCACATTTATAATATTAGTAGGATGTCCCTCCCATAATGAAAACGAATCCGATGACGCCTCTTTAAAATCGGTTACCCGAAATTACATAAAATAATTACATCGAAAAACATTACCCTACTTCTAACGCTAGGAGGTAAAAACATAAACCAGTTGAATAAGTAAAATGTGTACCAACAA
>LGAG01000319.1:518860-529205 GCA_001278395.1 Lerema accius | reverse complement strand
GAATAGGACATAGGATACATTTTATCCCGATTATAGGTTCCCTTGGGATAAAATCTATATTTTGTTTATAGACTTTTCCGCGGGCAGAGCCGCGGGCATCGTCTAGTTCATAATAAAAAAGTTGACACTATGACGTATTCCATAGTGATCATGTCGATCCTAATCCTGTCTTAATGAAGTATGGTCAAATTTCGACTACCGAGTAGAGTTGTTACTTTAAATGTCAACTCCATTTCCCTCTCTGTTCTGTGGTTACATGTACAATTATAATTATGTTACCTATAGATAGGCGTTTACATTTATATTATTTTATGTTTTGAATATTCCCAAAAGCTGTCGGGTTTTTAGAGTTGCATGAAATAAGACATCTTTGTTGTATGTAAATAAAATTGCTAACTTAAAGCTATTTTGCATGTGCATTAAATTTAAGCGGTCTGCAAACGTAATGACTTTCTTGTCTAATTTAATTTTGATACAAGCAAATGACTGCTTGAAGTGAAAACATAATTATTAAATAATAGTCCCAGATCAAAAAATATTTCAGAAGCAAAAAGTGACGTAATTTTTTTTACGATCTGTCGTACGAGTATGTCACCGAGCACGGATTGCTGAACAATGTACAGAGAAATGTTATCGTTTGTTATTAACGAGTATTACAACAACCCCTTTTTGTTCCAAAGACTGAGTCCACATATTTTTTTGGTCTGAGATAAAAGTATGCGTTGTGAATTAATTAATTTGCAAATGTGTGAAACGAATAGCTGACGTAAGCATTGACATCTGACAGTTAGAGGTATCGCACGAGTGTAATAGTCTATTGTTTTATATAAGTAGGTACCAGTCGAATTTTGAGTAGAAAGTGGGATCCTTCAAGTCTTAGCCTAACGAACATTATGACGTACTCGTAGTGTAGGTGCCTTCGCAATCACGCAGCACGAATACCTCAAATATTTCAGCTGCGGCAACTTTGCACTGCGCGGCCTGGCTGCCTACTGTGCCCAGTCAGTTTCAACGTTTGCGACGCGCCTTATACACCATTTTACCTATCTTTAATCTTCACTTCGTTAACTTGTGCTCTACAGATGTTTTGACTAGCTCAACAGTTGCACAATTTGACGCGAACATTTTGAAACTGACTGCCGTTAATTTGCAATTATTTGCTACTGAGTGCCTTAGTTAGACTGCTTAGCGTATCTTTCTACGCGGTTTTGAATGACGTCAGTTAGGTTTTATAACGCGGTAGTTATTTTGAAAACCGTCACGCTCCACAGTAGGTAAGTAGGAAGAGTTTGTTAAGCGTAATTAAAAGTTTCAGTTATTGAAATGTAATAACACGAAGTAACATCAGTTTAATTTTATTCTCAATTAAGATTACCATTATATTACTTACTATATATTTTTTTAATACCAATAATAAACTAAATATAATACTAACTAAGTAACGTAGAGACCTGAATTATATTTACGAAAAGTTTATATTATCTTAAAAAGAATTAACATAATATGGAAGTAACATTAATTTTATTAAACAAGACTTGTTTCTAGGGGTCTTTTTATGGTATGGGAATAGGAAACGAACAGTGTCACCATCCCTTGCCGTCCATGGACATTGTGACAAACCTTTAGTAGGACTATAGTATAATGAAAAGACTTCTCTCCAATGATACATACTTAATGTTTTAGTCCCCTATTAGGAACAGGATCTTTTTACTTGTTTACGCAATTATAAAACGAAATATTATGATCCTTACAGGCAGTTATTTATTACAAAATCTTTTATTTAAATTTAGTTCGATCGAAATTTGAATCTGAAATTCTTTGTTCACTCTCGCATGGACATTACCAAATTGTCTATAGTCTATTGTCTAGAGGGTTGTCAAATTAGATTGTATTGTAAAGTGACCAGCGTAACAATTAGATTAAATGAACATGTAATTACATACCTATTACTGTACTATTTGTAGGTACATGATGCAATTGTAGATAATGGAAGTTGTAAGATTACGAGTATGTTGAAATGCGAATAGATATTCAATTAGGATAGGGGCAGTTCAAGTATTTCGTAACGCCATTTGGGGGAGGGGATTGTAAAATGTTATGATGCGTTACATAGATTTCGTAGGTACAATGCGTTACGTAATATTGTGTTTTTTACTATGAAAAAAAAATAAGGAATATCATTCCTCTAATTCATTTTTTTTCTAAAACAAGTTTTTATTACGTTAATAATAAAAATAACTAAAAAGTTTAAAACTGCAAAGTTTCAAGTGCCTACTGTTATCCGTTGAGGAGTTCAATCGTCTTGGTAGCAGTATTACATCATGCTTATTATAAACATACATTGTCATCAGGACTGGACCAGTGTGTAAAATTTTAGCTCAATCGGACACCGGGAAGTGGATGAAATTGGGCTTGCAAGATTTGATTACAAACACCGGGATAGGTGAAACTAAATAAAAGCTTGTAAAAATGGCTACAGTTTTAGATAGAAATGTTCATTTGTGTGTTACGTAACGTTAAGGGAGGGGGAGGGGGGACAGAAAACCGTTACAGCGCGTTACAATAAAAAAATTGCGTTACGTAATATTTAAGCGCTCCCGTAGTTACTTATCAAGGTTACTATTTTACTCACTAGTTGCTTAAGAGCTTTGACGTCCATTCATACTGGTTACGTATTACACAATTGTATCTAGAAGTTAGAGAAAAATTTAAATGCTTATTACTCAAGGGCGCTAACAGGGTAATGTTCTTCGAGTGTCTGTATGTATGTATGTCCATTTCTTTATCCCCTAACCTTTTCAATTGCTTTGTCCCCTTAACCTTTTAAAATGTTACCCCTGTGACCCCGTCTTCAAAATGTTACCAAAACATACAATGCAAGTTTTTTTTCTGTATTTGCTTATTTTAAAGTATAAGGTTACCAAGGTTCATGTAATTTAATCGAATGTCGGTGCTAAATAAATAAATAGAAATACTCATATCATTGTATTTATTTGCAACTGCAAATGTTGTATTATCGTTGCGAAATTAAGGGATTAATGGATAAATTCAAATTCTATATACAAATTTAATTTATGTCTAATTTAATCTAAACCTTTAACTTGACAAAATTAGAGTGACTTTTCGTAGTCAGGTTTTATAAATTACATTAACGTTCCTTTTCAACTAAGTAGTCGGTATGAAGGCTAAACTGCGTAGGTATGTGTCATAGAAAGAACCCTGCGATTGCCCCATAAAAGTGAGTTAATTTTGAGTAATGACATAAGTCCATGCGTAGTCGAAACATTCACAGCTTCACCTCCAGTTAATGAGTGTTCATTTATCTTTCATTATTACTATTAATTATTTAATAATATAACATTTCAATGCGAAGAAGCCCGTAAGGTGTTAAGAAATAATACGGCTTCATTATTATTATTACTACTAGACGATGCCCGCGGCTCCGCCCGCGGAAAAGTCGATAAACACAATATTGATTTCGTCCCAAGGGAACCTATAATCGGGATAAAATGTATCCTATGTCCTATTCCTGGATGCAACCTATCTGTGTACCAAGTTTCAGCTTAATCCGTTCAACGGTTAGACCGTGAAGGAGGGACAAACATCCAAACATCCAAATATCCAAACATCTTTACAAACTTTCACATTTATAATATTAGTAGGAGTAGGATTAGTAACACTGTAACGAGGCCAAAATTGTGCATTAGATCCATTGAATTTTTATAATAGAAAGCTAAAGTTTTTCAAGTGTAATATATGTATGTATATGTGTGTGTATATTTTAATTTCTTTAGCAAGCTCTGCAGCCTAAACGGTTTGACAGATTAAAGCTTATAAGATGTTATTGGATCACCATTGTAGGAGCGACATTGACTATATTATAATGATATTCGTATCGTTACTATTTCATATCCATGGGTTAAGACGACCTTGGCAATATGATGATTTATGGGCTTTGACGAAACCAAAGATTAATTTTTAATTAATAAACATGATAGGTATTTGTTGCCAAACAAATATCTGAACGATTAAACGACCGGTACGTTAAGTTCCTTTCGCTAAGGTTTATTGACCTCCGCCACGTGGGTTCCTTCGGAAATACAAGCATGACTCGATTTGCCAATTGGGGATATGCTGATTATGGATAGTTCTCGAATGTTCTCGAAAACACTAGAGCAGGATTTTGTAACCCTGGGGGTGAAGAGGTGTTCAGGGGAGCGTAAATCATTTGAATTTTAGTAAGCAAAAAAATAAACATCATTATCAAATAACTTTAATTTAGCCAAATAAACTGTTTCAAAATCCGTCGTCAATCACAGTTTATACAAGTTTCAGTAAGTCACAGCATGAACTCATAAAAATGGGGTGGCATGAAAATATTATTTATAGTCCGGGGAGCCTCAACAAAAAAAAGGTTGGGAAACCCTGCACTAAAGCATCCGTCACTAATATAAAGTAGGATTTGAATTATGGATTTGTCACTCGTTATTTTGCTCGTCACTCGTTATTAAATTTATTCTCGTGTATTCTGCAACAACATAACATTATGATTCAACGCGCTGATTCGAAGGACAAAATAGAACTCACTTCTAATTTCTGACAAATTTATAAATCCATCGTTATTTGGTTCGTCACGGATTATTCTCGAATATTCTTGAACATAGAGGAATGTTTGGAAATCACAAGAGCATTTACATCACTAATCTCTGGAGATGAAGAAGAATATGAATCGATTTTCATCATTATCATCTTAACGCATAACTGTCCCACTGCTGGGCTCGGGTCTCATCTCACGAGAATCGAACTTACAAGTAGTTATATTGCTAGTTGCATGAATCGATGAAAAACACACACTATCACACGTTTAATACACACGTACGTCACATTCACTCGTCATAAAAGGATCTGTTGACAGCTCATATTAGCATTGGCCAGCGAGAGATATATCTATAGAATGTGTCTATAGTTGGCTAGCCTGGAACTAAAGTGGTCTATGATACAAAATAAAGTTATCAAACGAAACGCGTTTAAAGTCACTATGTTTAAATAACCAATCAAAATCTAAGGTGGTATTTTAATGATAACCTTACTTTGGTGACCGATGACATTTGAGACCACTTTGGCTTAGATTAATTTATTGTTTTTAAGATCAAAAATGCTCATAGTCAAAAATGTTACATAGACCACTTTAGTTCCAGGCTAGCTAGTTATAGTTTGAAACACTATGCTATAGTTAAACTTCGAGCACAGATGTTGTGTTTAGTATTTTTAAATTTTATCACATCGTGGTTGATCTCTACCACATAATTGTCTTGAAAATATTGTACGAAGGCCACTTCTTATATAACAGTTAGTAATTAATTGTAGGTATTTAATTATGTATATACATTTTGCTTAAATAAATTATATAATTTCCATTTAATTTTATACCAATGAGTGGTTATAGATATTACTTCAAGGTCTTTTTAATTTAAAAGTAATAGTCGCCGTTGTTTGGGTTTAGAAATTGGTTTAAACTAGGTTAGAGGTTTGTAAACTTATTTGTCTATTACCCATTTTTCGGACCAATCATTTTCAAGTCCAGAAATTGCAAAAAAAATATATTATATTCCTACTTAGTATGATATTCTATACTATACGTCTTTAGGAAACACCTGGAAAATGTGTTTCACCTTATCAACGTATTTTTCGATCACATAATTATTTTGATGGTTTTATTTGATCGTTTAGGCTATGTTTGATGAATACTTGACGTTTGACTGTAAGTTTGATCGTTTACATCTCACTTAAGATCAACAACACGTCACGTCATAACACGTATGTTTAACTCTAGGCAATCGTTCAACAACCTCGATTCATCGTTACGAATAATTGGAATCGATTATTTATTAATGATCCCTTAATATAAAGCTATTTACCTTAACTTGAAATTGCTAATACCTACTAATATCTAAATGATAATAAACTTATAAAAATCGCCAAGGCTACTGATGTCGTTATCGATATATTTATGTCTTTAAGTTGTAAATTATATTAATGGTATGTCTTTTTTGTATTTATACTTTGTTTGAGAATCTAACTCCAATTAATTTTAATTTCTCAAAATTTATCGCCCTGTCAAAATTTGCATAATGATACGAGTACATCCAAATTCGATAATTTGTAAAAACTAAAACAAAAAAAAAAATTCAAATTTCGCGCCAATACCGCAGAGCACAGATTAAAAACAATACAGATTTAAAAGACGAGCCCGTGAAAGTCCAAGGCCAAGTAAAGCCGTTGTCACACTTACCCCAAGGCCGGCTCGAAGGTCGTACAATCGGAGTGGCTCAGTAGGTCCGTTGCTAGTTCACAACTGAGAACTTTACGAGGCGAGCCGGCTGGTTTCACAACCCTGTGTGGTGGTGTCTTAATATTTCGCAGTGATTGTATCGGCTAAGGACGAAATTGCCACTCAAATCTGAAGTTTCGATTCGTTTACTACGTTTTTGATGTTTTTTGTGTTTATTATAGATTTTTTAGCGAGTAAAAAGTAGAGATATAATTATACTTTTTTACTAAACTCGTATACGTATGCTATTGAACTTCAGTGATGTGTGTAATCAGATTCCAATTATGATTTTAGTGAGGGAAAAATACATGAGAAAATAATGAAATCTAAGTTTTCCATGAAGTTCTGAATTGTGTGTGAAGATTCCTAAGTATGAAAAGTAGTATTGAAGATTGTTTTTGAATTAGGTACCTAATTGTCACAATGTGTGTGTAGATAAGAGATTAAAATTATGCTGCTATAGATTCAAAAAAATAGAAGATACAATAAGCACAAACTTACGAAGTAAATAATTAAGACAAACAATGTTGACGCGTAGAATTTTTTTTTATTAATTGCATATTTGCATTGCATTTAGAAAAAGCAAAAAGAAGTAAATAAGTGAGGAATTTACGAAAATAATTTGAAAACATAAAACCAGAATTTTGGGAGGTACAACATACAAGCATAACATTTCAAAACTTCGGGTAAAGGTAAAAAATAATTTGAAGGAATAATCATCTTGGAAAATAGATGTAACCGATGACAATAAATGGTAATTATAAAGATAGATAAAGAAGCAAAGGAGATAGGCAGCTAGTAGCAAAAAAGAAGAATTAAAAAAAACAGATAAAGATTCAACTAAGATTTTTTTGAATTGTAGTGACTATCAATATATCTATTAAAAGTTATTTACGGCCATCAAACGCTAAACGTCTATTGTTAGTTTATAACGACAAGTTGTTATTTTAAACTGGTTTTTCTCCTGCCAAGTGTGACACCTGTATCTATAACTTCTTTATGCTAATAAGCTTGTCCTTGACTTAAAAAGTTAAAAGACATCTGGTTAGAATCGTTATGTTAATTTGTTGTATATAGGTAGGCAGCCACAATAGTCATAAATACATTTAAAACATCTTTGTAGCTAGCCTAAACGGATGGATGAAGTAAAAACTGTATCTCATGTATTTAAGGTTTTAGGGAGGTATAATGCCTTTATATATAAGACTAAATCTTAAATAAAAAGTATAATAATAATTATAATCTTAATATAATATCATATTGACAGATGGTCGCCTATTGTTTAATTGTATTCTGGCACTTAAGACGTTTGGCGGTTGACTCCAACAACCCAGATGAGACATAAAGACTTAAATAACCAGTAATAATAATAATTAATATATTGGTAACTTAAAACGTTGTTAAATGATTTGTGAATGATAATACTCGTAGTTGTATGACTAGGTAATTATTAATTCTGTCTGGGACTCGCAACTTGCATTTTAATAATATAGTGGCTTGCATGCCTAAGTTACGTCATTATAAAAATTAATAATGTTTGTCGAGACCATAGAAATCTTTGTTTAATAACTTTTTTTGTTATAATTACTTTATAGCTGATATTTATAGCATACAATTTTGGAAGAAATATTATTACTGCCATGATTTTTTTCCGGAAAATACCGAATTCGTCTCGTGAAATTTTGTCGTACCGTGAAATTTAAGACAAGTAAAAACAAATTAAATTCGTAATTAAAATACAGCACCAACAATTACCTCTTAGTATATTCAGCATAATAAGATTTTACCTAAAATAATTTAAGCGCAAGTGGCAGAATCTAATCTTCTAAACAATCTTAGACACAGATAGTATATAGTATTTTTTTATAGATTTCAAAAAATCTTACAATGAGTATGTAGATAAGTATTACTTAATGAAAAAACTATGGCGTTTACTCTTTTCAATACACAGATTCTCCGATATTTCATCCGATAAACAGAATCATTTCACTGCGTTCAAAAACTCAACACAATAGCAGTAACTGTAGAGTAATAGGAAAGACTTCAACGCAATAACTTATGAAACTGTATTCGGAAAAATTGCGAAATTGTTACAGAAACGGTAACGAACTATTTCGACGGTATCACTGGAAATTGGAGAAAACTTTTTTATTTTTTATTGCGATCTAAAGTAGCATTTAGATGTAAATACCTTGACGAAATTTACGCCTTGTTTTGTAAATATTAGTGCGTCTGTGGCTTGATTTAAAGAAAACAAAATAATTGAAGGTTTGTTTGTCAAGCAGTTTTATTTAGGTACCATTAGTCAATTGATTTTGTAGAAAAAATTGTTTGCGTTTTTTTTTATTATTTTTTCTTTTTACTCGACTACGGCGCAGTCAAAAGGAGGGTTATGATTATGACCGGTATGTTATTAGTTATAAAGCTGATGAATATTGTCGTAAGGCATTTTCTGTTTAAACACAGTTAATTTAAATACTAACTTAATATTTTTGCCTTCGTTAACTGAGCTCCCTAAAGCTAAATAAATTATGACTTTGATTTTTACACACACGCGCATCATAACCAGGTTGGTTTGACAATTCGTAAAACAGTACCGTTAACACAACATAATTTAGATAAAACGTAATTTACAATGGGAAGTTATATTATAATAAAGTAAAGAAAGGATTAAGTGACATTATTTATTAATAAAATACTCAGGTTTACTGCAGGTATAGAGACCACAGTTTGGTATAAGCTGAACTTTGTCTTGTAAATTATTTTCAACTCTTAAATCAAAAAGTAGTTACTTTGCTTACATACATATTCAATTTTGTAACTTTAGTTAGTTTTTTGTTTTAAAATAATGATTCATAACCGTGTTACACACTAGCATTTATTTTTAACTGTAGTAAGAAAATGTGCAACTATTTCAGTCGCGGTTTCTAGGAAGTTATTGCAACTATGTAGTCTAAAGATGTGAGAGATTGGATCTACAGTTACTGGTGAAACACCTAACTATAGTTTGCGATGTTTAAAAATGTCTGTTGCATCGAAGCCATCATATTACATAGTTATTAACTCTTCGTAACTGCAACAAAATCTCAGGAATTTTAAACTATCTTCTAACTTCCTCAAACTGTGTTGCTCAGAGTCCATTGACAATTCTCTTAACCGTGTAGAATTAATCTTCGTTGAATCAATGACTATGCGTTACAAATTAACAAAATAAATGTTATTTTAATTCAAGCCCCGATTACCGAGATATACTATGCTAGCTAAGCGCTAACCATTCTGTCTTATTTACGAGTAAGAAGTAAAACTTATATGAAAATGTGTTTTACTATACAAATTTGTGATGCCAATACCATTAATAGTATTAATCGAATCGATGCATAATTAGGTTTTATAAGAGTACAACTTAACCTTATGTATATAGGGTTAAATGTCATGATATCCGCAAATTTACATAAAGGAACCGAAGCCGGTATTTTCGCGAGCGCGCAATAAAGTTGGGCAATACAGAATACGGGATTTGTCGCGGATCCAGTGTGTCACAACCTTTTATAGAGCCGTATAAAGTCGTGTCACAACCTTCTCGGCTTCTCGGATTAGGAGAAAGACGCTAATGGCTGCTAATCATAATAACATTACGCGGCGTTTTGCACTGGATAATGTATGTCATTCAACCATCTTAATGTATTAGCCGTAATAAAGTACTTTAAGTGATAGTAAAATTTGTGAGAAGTTTTAATAGAGATCCTGAAGTGTTTTTAAAATGATTTTGTGTTATAAATCTGTAATTATTTATAGGTAATTAAAATACATGGCGCTTCATAATCATAACTAAATAATTCCTAAGGGTTCATAGTATTATTAACCTTGTGTTTAATATTTTTTGGATATATTAAAGAGAATAAAACAAAGAAAAGAAAGAGAATAAATAAAACAAAGTATGATCAATTTTGTATTTTTATTTAATTTTATATAACTTTCCTCATGACTGAAGAGGCCTAGCGCATCCTGAGGACA
>LGAG01000319.1:508168-518795 GCA_001278395.1 Lerema accius | reverse complement strand
GGACTATTTTCATTAAAATCGCAAAATGTCATTTTTGTGGCTTACAACAACTTACGTAGGAGGGGTCGATTTATTCTTAACTTAATGACATGAACGCACGATTTTTTATATGCGAGTTCTAATTCTATTAACCTCTACTTTTATATTATGCCTTTTTTGATATCTATATAAAAAAGTGATTTTGATTTTTTAAATCAATAGGTAGTTATAAATGCTAATACTAGATTTGTACTTAGGTCATTGAACGGTACTTGTCTACCTTTGAACGTAGTACAATATCCCTGATAGTCGCAGCACTTGAATATCTTTATATTTATAAGCAAACTGATAGGGAACTAGGGCTACATTTAAATACAATTTGATGCGTTGAATTACAAATTTTGATGCCGAATAATGTTCCGGATTTAAATTAGCCTAAACGAACCTATATATTGTTAGTCGACATAAATGAATTTAACAGTTAGATCATGTATTACTAAAATACAAACGTGATTTTCAATTGTTACAAAATTAAAATATCCTGACAGAAACGTAATAGCAAATGTTTTTGTGATGGAAACAAAATATGAATCGATTAGAGAAAATGTAGGCGCTTTCAAGGAGTTTGGTATGTGTGTTTACATTACATAGGTACGTAATAAAAATGTATAAGGATGCAGGCAAAAGAGAAATTGAATTTGATTTTCGTCTCAAAATGTAGAAATATAAACAATATTGATTGGTCTTTGAACAGGTTTTGCGTAGTTCAACTTAAATTTTGGCTGAAATAGCAATGATAAATATCGGTGACAGTGTTAATATGGTGTACAAGTGACGTACAAATTGTAAAACGTCAATAAATTATTATTACAATGAAGGTTAGATCCATCGGTTTATTATTCCCATGAACCCGTTAAACAGCGGACTACATGGTAACCATTGCGCCATACAGGTCATCGAGTTACTGTAGGTAACTAGTAATTTTTAAATGAAAAACAAAAAACCCAACTACTGAAAATTGTAGGGTTTTTCTAAAAAAAAAAAATTTAGCCTATGTAAATCTTGCAAATGAGACGAAACCAATGACACCACAATTTAACAAAATCCACCAAATCGCTAAGTCTCTAGACACCTCACTTGGGACCCCTCGCAAGGGTAAATCAGATACCTACATATTTTACAGACCTAATAATCAGGATCGTAAAATAAAAAATACAGAAAAAAGTTATAAACAATATTTATTGTTAATCAACAAAGCTAAATTTTAAATTGCGTAAAGTAAAGCATGAGCTTGTTTAATCTTGCATAGACGGTCAAAATTTGGAGTCAGTAATCATTGACAGGGTTTAATTTTTCTGAGGGACACCAACTCACGATCACGGAGGAGAACATTGCTCCTAAACGTGTCAAAGAAATGGACATACATACATACGCTAAAAAAATAACCCTCCATACCCAGTCAGATTAAGGGTCAATGACTTCAATATAATGTATTTATACTTCTGTTTCAGATCAAATAGAAACATGGACTCTCACAGAGACTGTCGGTGGAGTATCTATAATAATACTTATGTACCTTGCTGTAGTGCTTAAAATATTACCCAGATTTATGAAAAACAAACAACCATTCCAACTCAATCGCTTACTTATTTACTACAATGCGGTGCAAGTCATCTACTCGATATATTTAGTATTTATCGTAAGTATACAAATTTGCTATTTTAGTTATGAAGGCGCTTGTATAAATTTTACGTCGTGGTCGTAGGAATTGAAGTCAAATGACAAACGGAATTGTTGTTAGAAAGTACAAGTAATACTGTTTGTGACAATGTTCACACTACTCTAAGTATTATACTTATTTTTTAAATTTTGTATTGTCAACTTTTAATAAGAATAAATAGCTTTGTAAGCTCGTTTTCCCACCCAAGATTACATTACTAATTGCAAGCACTGTGTTATGTGATCGTAGTTAAAACATCTAAGTATTAGGGACTTCACTATGTATTTAATTTTGACTATGTTGACTATAAATTTTATATACAACTTTGCTATTGTTTTCGAACAGGCGGGTAGAATATTGGGTATATTTTTTTGCAAAATATTTTCTTTGATGACATTACATGATTTATTATAACAATTTTTTTCAGTACACCAGATACATAGTAAGGCATGGAATCATTACAACTAGATGTCCAAAAGGCGAGGATTTGAAAATAGTGAGTAAAAGTAGACCTCTGATGATTTAAAGATTAATAATTTAATATTTGTCACAGAATCAATAAAGTTTAGTTTTGAAATCCTCTACAGGGGAATAATTTAATTTTTACCCACTTAAACTACTTAAGGCTAGAAAGGTACTTCAAATAACCTAAAAATCTCACATTTGAATATTTTTCAGGTGATAAGCGAAATTCGACCTTATTTCATCGCGAAACATATAGACCTTTTAGACACGGTTTTCTTCGTCTTACGTAAGAAAGACAACCAAGTCACGTTCCTCCATGTCTACCACCACAGCATAATGGTCTCATGGACGTGGCTGCACCTGATGTACCATCCAACTGACCATTTTGTGGTCGTAGGTCTCATCAACAGCTTTGTCCATGTGCTGATGTACGCGTATTATGGAATCGCCGCGCTTGGGCCTCGCTTCGCCAAGTTTGTGTGGTGGAAGAAACATTTAACCAAAGTGCAACTGGTAAATATCATAGAATATCTTTGACTCAAGGCCCGTGAATAAGTGTGTAGTGTTGTTGAGCAAATACTAGATGCTTTCGTCGATAATAAATTAATAAGTAAGTAATGTAAATAGACCTATGCGTGGTCGATAGAAGATCAGTAGCTCCCAGTGGAAAAATTGTATAACTTCTTGAACGCTCTCAGATTCTGACACAATACGTTAGATCGTTAGTCTCAACGCTAGAGATACTGACCCTTAATCTAATGCTTAGTGTGTCTAGGTGTAAGTGTATCTCCTATTTATAATGGTAGTTAAGTATGACATCATGTAAAGAAACTGCACGTATTAACGAGAACTAAGAAGTAGTTAGCCAAAGAATCTTATCATTAATTTTATCGTGAACTAATTCCATCATGATGTAAAAATGAGTTCTCGAACTCTTTCAGCAGATACTTAAGTCTCCAGAAACTCCAGACCATTTCCAGATTTTGTTCCTAACGTTTATCAGCAAGATACATCATAAGATCGAAAATGGCTTAACCACAAGCATGGATGGAACCTCTTACTCCCTTAAATTCTTCAGGATACTTATCATACAATCTTGGTAATCCAAACTACCAGTCTAAATATGACAGCAGAAGTTAAATCAAATAGTGATGTTGATGATGAATTTGATGAAGATAAGTTTCTTGTTTCAGATCCAGTTCATCCTGGTGGTATCAAATCTTCACTACCAACAGAAGCTGACCCCTTGCCCCATTCCCGTGTTCTTTCACTACTTCTGCTCGCTCAGCATCAGTTCCTTCTTTCTTCTCTTTATGCAGTTCTATCTCAAGAGTTACACCGCAAAGAAGAAGATTGCTCTGAAAGAATACAAAAGAACAGAAGTTGATATTAGTGTCGAAGCTATGTTTAAAAATAATTAAAGGCTAAGAATTGTTTTGTTACTGTTCTTCTTTTTTAATTTTTATTGATACCTACGTACGAGCATATAGGAAGAGGAGTTACTTCCTAGATTTAGGATTTTTAAGCAGTTTAATGAAATCATGACCTTTTAGCCTGGTGGTAAGTGATAATCGGTGCTCATGGACATCTTTAACAATAAATCATACAGCAAAACTTCGTCCCTATATTCCGTCCTATTTCTCCAACTCCTTGCATCTTACACTCATAATACAAGATAATAACTATTTCACAATTTTAAGAAACTATTTAACAAACAAACGCATATCTAATGAGCCTTCACGGTCGCAGTTGCACTTGCCAATCGCATCGGATATGTAACCGTTGCAACGACGCCGGATGGGAAAGCCAATGTACGTTATTAAATGCATACGTCACTATGTACTGAAACACGCAAGGACCTCAACGGTGTAAATGATAACAGATGGGTGTGGTATATTCTGCAGTATAACTCCATCTTACCCATGATCACAATGTATACTTATATTTTGTCAGTTGCCTTAACTTTATTAACATCCATTTATATTAACATCCATATACATAGTATTTTCCTTAGTTTGCTATTAATATGACATTATGCCATTCCACTCGCCCATCGGCCTCTAACCTCCAACCTCGTATCCTTCCCGCCCATTTCCTATTTTTCTTTCTCTATCCCTAATTTATTTTAATGGCCAGTATCTCATATCAAATTCAATACAATAATGAATGGCTGAAATCATGAACCTTACACTTCTAAGGACTGTTTTTAATAACCTATCTATTTCTGGCAGATATATCCAGTTGTAGAATTCAATTATTAGTTGCTTCGATGAAGGAAAACATCGTGTGCAAACCTGCATACCTGAGAGTTCTCCATAAAGTCTCAAAGGTTTATGAAGTCTGCCAATTCACTTGGCTAGCGTGATAGACTACGGCCTGTTTGTACCCCTCACACTGTGAGTGGAGACCCGATTTTTTTGAGAAGATATTTATAGAAATTCTAACGAAAGAAATGTACTAGAGAAGATAACATTTATATGTATACAAATAAAAGATCGTGATCTTACATTACAGATGTAAATACCGCGTGATTTACAATATCTGTGTGTACTCTGTTGTATATTGATTGAGTTATAAATTAGGGGTTCGGGGCAGACACATTATTTTAGTTGCGACAGTTTAAATAAAATAATGTTATACTTTGGCTATACTATAGCTTGTTAGGAGGCGGACTTCCACGAAAAGTTTTTCTTAACGGCTCAGACCAAAAAATATAATAGATAAATTGTTCAGAACAAAAAAGTGAGGTAAATTTTTCTTTTTTTTTACAATCTGACGTACTCGTATGTCACCGAGTACGGTCTGCCAAGCAATGTACAGAGAAAAATTATCATTTGTTATTACCTTTATGTTTTTCCCTGCCACGCTTTTTTGTTCCGAAGACTGCTTCTATATATATTTTGGTCCGTGCTTAACGGATAAAGTAGAAGGCAAAAGACCACGTGGGTACTCACCAACCAGATGGTCAGATCTGGTACGAGAGGTGACAGATATGCCTATTGGGAACTACATTGGACATACCGAAGATCGGTCTCACTGAAGACCTAAAGGGCTTGCATAAGTGTATCAAAGCAGACACAACCTTTAGCAATGAATAGACGGTTCAAATTCAAATGATTTATTGTGAACGAATAGGTTAAAAAATATTACAATGGTTAAGAATCTTTGCGTACCGCTACGTCTACGCAAGAATTATAATGCTCTAACTATTTTGTTTACAATCTATTATACTCACTAGAAGACCGGGGAGACTACGTTTTTTTTCATATTTTATAACTTAGTCCATCCCTTGATCTTCCACATTAAGTACTCCTGACCTTAAATTTTGATGTACCTTTAGTTAATACTTATTATACCGGATAACTTTTACTATGGCCGCATTTTAATTACTCTAATAGTTTGGCTGATCTCTTGAAAAATCATGACAGTAGCACCACTTACCCGCTCCCACTATGGCACGAAACCATACTCGGTCCCTCTAAAATAACTCGCATTTTTTTTTAATTGGCAGTTTAGGAGGAGTTCAGGAACAAACACACGTATGCTGTTTTTATATATTGAGATTGGTTTACACTTCGATTCTCGTCTATTGTATCAGCCGGAAGTAATTGCTATACAGTATGCACTCTGCAGGCTGTTTAAGAAAATAGTACCTGCCAGTTGCTTTAAGCCGACCGCGCTGGGTAGTCGCGTAGTGCTTTTTTATTTTAATTTAATCCGCGTGTGTAACTTAAGATTTATTTCAAGAAGTTCAACACGAAATAAGGTCAGTTATGATATTTTTCTGGATATAGAATAAACCAAAAAAAATTTTGAAAGTACCTCAAAAAAATTAAAAACAAAACATTTTGAGATTATGTTGTAATCATTTGTGTCTTGTTAATGTCTTGTTTTTACCATGTTCCTGAATTTTTTTTTCATGCAATTTGGTAATTAAATCTTAACTTCGTAGGAAAACCTACTACGTATTTGGTATCCTCCATAATGTTTGCAAATTTAAAGCCTACGAATTAGTAGTGAACAATTATATTTATTTACATTGTTACCGCGACGCTTCTTTAAGAAGATGGTGATGAATTTGTTAGTTGAAGATGAACAATCGACCCAAGAAATGGTAAGTGGTCGCCGTCGTTAATAGACATTAATAATACCAAAGGCTTCATCAATGCATTTTTGACCTAGAAGACAGAAGAAAGTAGACGAACAAAAGACTAAGATGAATGTCCAACCCAGTTTTTTTAACAATTAGCAATTGGCATTGGGTTTTTACCGTGTCATCATGCGGTTGCATTGTTTTATTAATTGTATTGCAAAGTAAGCGGTCATCTCGTTTGATTACGAAACTTAACCGCGCTTTTAAATCGGTTATCAAGCATGTTACGAATTATATAAGTTGTTTGATTGATCGTCGAGTCATTATTGTTGGTAGAATGTTAATGTTTATATTATGATTTAAGAGGTAAGCGGAGTTTTAAAATAGTACTAAGGTGTTCTTTTTTTGCTCTACAACATTATAGATTTATTCTAGCTGGTTTGTGAGTTCATCTCCTTTCAAAATCTTCCTTTCTCAAAATAATTAACTAAAACTTTTGAATGTTTTGTATCTCAGTAAAAGAGTTCGATTTCATACTATGACGTCTATTTTCCATATTTGTATACAATTAATTATCTGTATTAAATATAAAATAACTCTACACCCTCATAATTCTACACTAGGATACCTTGCGCCATGCCTGCTATAGATATATAAATAGAACATACACGCGCTCTTTGGCATCTCAATTACAAGCGTGTTGGATTCCTACAAAATATTGGAAACTGGAAAAAGTGTCCAAGTGCCCTTTGTTTACTGATTTCAACTCCAATAAAACTGTTATTGTTAATGTGTAGAATCCATATGACGGACTGTCGTTCAAAGGTTCATAGATTCGATTCCCTGTCAGGTTTTTTTTGTTATGGCTCTGAATTTTTGTTTGTTTTTGATTTGGGTATCCTATATTTTTGTGTCGTCATTGCATCTATAGCACAGGGAGCCTTAGCATGAATATTAAGAGTATAGCGTCATTTAATAATTATTGGACGACCGGGAAGACATTGTACCATAATTTACTTTATATTCCAACAGCCACCAATAAAATAGTTAATCGAAGCATTCAAAGTCAAAAAATCTTTAGTCACATACAGCGTTCTTGCGATTTTGGCATTTGTACATTATTATTTACTCGTATAAAACTTGAATAAACAATAAATTTTGCATCGATATGTTTTAATAAAATCGTTTTTTGCGTAATTTTCGTGACGTGCGATTGCTTGTACTCCACATCCCGTCGGTTGGCGCAGTATTGCAATCGACCTCGGAACACGGATAGACATAGAAAGTGTTAGAAACGTCAGGATGTATAAAATAATTAAATGCTAAGTATGCACCTTTTGTGCGTTATAAGGAAAATTAATAAATATTTTTGTAAAGGAAACCTGTATTCTTTTAAAAACTAGATTACTAAAATACTAATTATGTATGTTTAACCAATCTACGTTTGCCATTTTATTTTTGAAGTTATTTATCGTATAGTTTTATTAGAAATTAATACTCATGTCTAAATTAATTTCAATATAAACTTGGTACGGAATCGTTTTAAAATTATACACGTTGCGCGATTAACTATCTGATTAATCACTTCATAACTCGCGAGCGAATTAGCTAAACATTTAATTTTATGCATTTTAGAGATGTTCAATAATGACTGTTGTTTTGCAAAATATATTTATTTCTAGTTGACTGATTGTTTGGAGAAGCGAGGTAAGCTACCTATTTGAATTATTGTATATGAAAAGCGGTCAACTCCTTTAGGATTTTAGTGATAAACAAAAATACAGTAGGATCTTTATATCAAAGAAACCTGGCAAACATAATTTTGTAATTAAGTTTTACATGTTGTGGAAAAATAAAGGAATCAACCAAAATATACTCTTGGCCACCAGAATCGAGTCTCTTTTAATTTTTTGTGACATTTGAACTGATATTATTGTTGTTTAAAAGATGTTAGATAGAATGTTAGGCTAAGATTCACAAATAAAAAAATACAGGTTGGCTCTAAACTCTGATTATGTAAAAGACAAAATATGTTGCAGGTCTTTAATATAGGTATAACGTTTAAGGGAATTACCGCAATAACCTGCACTTGTTAATATAGTACATGGTACTGTAATTTTCAGCATGCGTCATCCAATTAAAACTCTAGCGTCACAGATTCATACATTCAATTAAACTTAGAATATTTAACGTTAAATAGTGAGAAATTGTATGTCTACTACGTGTGCTCGCATGTGTGTGTGAGTATGACTGTGTAATTGTGTGTGTGTCTAACCAAAAATTGGACGCAAGCAGTTTCTATTGATATTATGAAAGTGGGAGCACAAGGTACCCAGATTATTGGAGAGGTGACCAGTTTGATTCATTCACTGACACGTCTATGATGAATGCACCTGACAAGAAATACTGACATTATTATACGCTGTGTATGTGTGTAAGCCTTACACTAGTCACGATAAAATGTTATGAGACAAGAGACACGAGCGATAATATGTATATTGTGGTTCAAATGTTCGATGTCGCAAGTATGACCAAAATCGCTGCGACAATCGAACGTCTAGTAAGCGATTATAGCGATAGTCACTAACAGATACATTCATTGCTCTGTGGTCACTATATTATTACGTCAAAATGTCGCGACAACACGTGCGACACTTTGACGTATTGTTGTCGCCTGTCGCACGCTTGAATAGACACAAACTCAAACCGGAAGGTAAACTGGTTTTGGCAGTTATAGATACTGTACTGATTAATGGTTCAGACGCCCTCAAATTTGTTAGCGGTTTCCTACTATTTGTCCTACTTTCCTTTTCTTTGCACTGTATAGACATGAACGCTAAGTTCACTGTTTAACAAAAATATAAGAGAGGACTATAAGAAGCTAAGTTGTCGACGGGTCACGTGATGATCTGTAAAGCTTTTTCACATCTGCAACTTTAGAATCTTTATCGATGCGTTACTACAATAAATTAAGTATCCTGAACATTTTTAGCTTTCATATCACTAGTGGTATTAAAAAAAGAAAATCAAAATCCTACCTACTAAAAATTGGTGGGTATTTGTAAATAGTAGCCTATATTTCTCACACAGTGGAGATGAATCCAATGATACTTAATAATCATCCTTTTGGAGTAATTAATCGGTATGCAAATCTCTACTTTATGCTTGGTAGATAACGGTCTTCAGAGTTTTTAATTGTGTTTATTTTACACAGAAAATCATTAACATTCTGAAGACACAACATGTGAGATATATACTTAGGTAGCAAAAAACATGCCAGACTGCAATATAATTAGGTTATAATCGAAGTAAATAGTAGCGTAAAACTAAATAGAACTAGGTCCAATCAGATATGCTTACTACACAGAATTATATTTCTTCAAGAAATATTAGAATCGACACTAACATTTAAATGCTTAGTCAATAGTAAAGGCCACTGGTAACTCGTATTAATGTGTAAAACTAGTGCAAGATATCAATTATCAATGAAGAAAAGAAACATCTGTAAAACTGCAGCATATTTCTGTGAGAATATTTTTAACTACTTACTACTTACTTTTATTTTTACCAAATGAGTTGCATCTCTGTACTCGGTACCGTTTAAGGAAACTGAGAAACTTATTGTAAAATAGAAAGAGCAAAAGAACTATAAAATAAAATGATGATCAAATAGAGTATCTAAATAAATATCTATTAAAAATAAGAAGCTATCGAACAACCGATCGGTAGAAGTAGATAAAATAGACAAAAGTGATGAAAAAGTCAGAGTCTAAACTCGAGAAGGACCGTAAGCTACGACTGTATAAGGAAAAAAATAAATGAAATGAATAATGGAAATTCTAAATACATTCATTGTATTCAATGTCAATGATTCAGTTAATGGAAAAATAACTGACCTAACGAGAGACGGTAACGTTTCAATATTTTTTCCCATTGACTCTAATGAGGTTTTGGCTTTTTACAAAAGTTCATAAACAATACATGCTAATGGTATTTCGTGTGTCAAGGACTGCCATATTATTGAACTTAGCTCCAAAGTTCTTGTCCTTGAGTGAATTAACATTTTCTTGATCATAGATTTGACTGAAAGTTCATTTATCTATCATTAAAATCAAGCTAATTTCTAGTATGCTGTATAGCTTGATGGATAACAGAAAATTCCATAACCACAGTTTACTACGCAGGTTTTATCGCTCTGTAATCTCTTTTGTTAATTTCGATATTACTGAAACAGTTGTTTTCGTTGAATTATCTTAACAATTTCAGTCTAATTAGCCTTTAAAAGTTCCGTAAGGCTGTTATTAGTTATCCTTTTTAAGATGAGAATCTAGTCAAAACTTAAAAGCTGTTAGCGAGCAAAATACCACAAG
>LGAG01000319.1:490744-507687 GCA_001278395.1 Lerema accius | reverse complement strand
CATCCAGTAGTTAATTTTCTTGATCATAGATTTGACTGAAAGTTCATTTATCTATCATTAAAATCAAGCTAATTTCTAGTATGCTGTATAGCTTGATGGATAACTGAAAATTCCATAACAACAGTTTTCTACGCAGGTTTTATCGCTCTGTAATCTCTTTTGTTAATTTCGATATTACTGAAACAGTTGTTTTCGTTTAATTATCTTAACAATTTCAGTCTAATTAGCCTTTAAAAGTTCCGTAAGGCTGTTATTAGTTATCTTTTTTAAGATGAGAATCTAGTCAACACTTAAAAGCTGTTAGCGAGCAAAATACCACAAGTTTGTTGACCAAATTGGCTTTATCGGTACTAAAGAGACGCGTTTCTGCATCAGCGACTATTGATTGTTGTGATTCGTTCCAGTAAAGTAGGTTAGAGGCCAAACTTTTTTCGACCTTGATACTTCTTCAAAATATTGAGCTGTAGGATTTATTGTACGTCTATTCTGCTTTGTTTTTATTGTCTAGATATATAATTACTGTTTTTAAGTTTATTCCGTACGTAGCTGCGTTAATATGCATCTTATTACTTATTTTTTTACACATAGTTGTTAAATTTAATTCTTATTACTTGTAGATATAGTTACTTAGCTTTACTTCATAATCTTAATTAATTTTAATTTCATGTGCTTTGAACTTTGATAAATATATTTCATGAACACGTTCAAATTCCTTCTAAAACATCGAATTTCCTCAGCTTTTCATTTCTAAAATTTATATATTTACGTCGCAAACTTTTAATCGACACTATGTTAAGACTCAAAACTAAACGGCCGAGTTGTTGAAGTGGCCTACTTACTACCACATTCCTCTACTTCTGTTGCTGTTTTTTTATTTACTTTCTGACTTATATTATGTAATCCCCACGGGTCGAACATTGCTGCTAGCACTACCTTATATAACTTGTTATTGACCAAACAATCGAGATTAACCATGGCACTATAAAATTTGGCCCCGTAGAAATATGTGATATTAAAATTAATTTCGAAGATTTCTACGATTATTTTGATAAATTTGGTGGTTATTAATGAAAAACGAGAGTCCAAAATAAAATGTCTAAGAAAAGAAGAAAAGACTTGGGCTAAGATAGGAAACTAAGTTACTAATAAAACAGTGTAAGGCCAAAAAAGGTGTGATTTTGTCCCCCTTTTTATTTCTGACGAAAGCGAATGTTACGCCATTTCAATATCACTGCTAACCAATCGCTCTGTAATAATTATCGCTTAGAATACTATAGCCAGTTAAGTACCAATGTCAGGATGTCACGCAATACCTATTTTCATTGTTCATCCATCGCAAATTGATTCCTATTGCTTTTGAAAAAAGGTGTGAAATAAGTTTTTAGTTTGTCGACCTTTGTCTCGGTTTTCAGATTGGGGCCATGCTCTAGACCTCAATAATCTGAAGTATTAAAATAAATTCTCGATTCATGTTTCCTGTTCTAGAATGCTAAAATGATGATTTAGTTTTTGTAATAATTGTATGGAAAAACTGTGTTTAAGACTTGAAAAACTTAGGTAATGATACAAAAAAGTCAGGCATTTAAAATTCATATTATATTCAGAGGAAATTTTAACGTTTTTACAGAGGTAAAAACTTATCAACTGGTTAGTTAAAAACTATTATGTATCCTACAGTTCTATGTATAACTATGTATAGTTCTTAGTAAGTAACTTTGGCTTCTAATCTGTCTTTACTTTTGCGTGACACTTCTTTTTTATTATTAGCAATTTTATACCTTTCATTATCGGCATAGCAATAATATAATTTATGTTTTTGTTTCTTAATTAGTGGAGAATCACTTTTTTTCATTTACTTCTTGTAATATTTATTTTAAGAGAAGTAATAGTAGATACCTTTCAGCTTTTATCTTTGTATTTTAAGTCATAAAGAATCTTATCAGAAATTTAGTTTTATAGCAACTAAAATTTATAGTCATAGCCCCTACTTAATTATATTTTTAAACCAAGTGATAAATTTTATCTTTAGTTTTAGATAACTTGGAATGTTATCATTAATTTCTCTTTTCTAGATAATGTGTTGTATTACTATCGAATCCAAAAGATTATTGCTAAAATTTATTTTGTTTCTATATTAAAAATCTTTAAATCTTTTCGACTCTATAGTTAGTCTAAGTCTCTGATTGGTCAATGTCTCATAGGCTTATGTGGCTTCTGGACAGGTGTATGAGACTATTATGCTCACGCAATCTACATCTCGTGCGTTGGTGAAAATCGAGAGTGCCCTACTGTTGTAGGCCGGTTAGATAACTGCGCTGACGTCATCGTTATCAACTCTTTCTTCTGCGTGTCTATCAGTAATGGTATTTTGTTTTTTAAAATGACCTACATTAGCTTTGTTGTTATTTGAAATGACCTCTAATAGTCCAATATTTAGTAGGATACTCCTCATTAATGAGAAGGCTTGGTACTTACTCCGTCAGAATGCTTTAGTGCAGAACTGGATCATTTTGAGGGAGCTTTTAAAGTATTTGCTTTTTTGATGTTTTTCTCATTTAATAGAAAAATTCGTATTTTCATTTTGGTTTAAATAAATATTCTTACTTGACAACGTTATTTTTTACGTAGTTTATTATGTAATTGAGTAACATAATTATGTGGTGTACGAGGAGTCTATATATCAAATACCAATTAGTAAAATATTAGAGTACTGCAAAATTGTTAATTACCAAAACCTAATTGAGGGAATTAAAATTAATGAAGATAAGAATCTAAGTGATAAATATAAAACGTAGATAATTATCAAAACGACATACGGTTTAAGCTTAAATCATTATTACGATTAATTATGTCGAGATAGAAATCAAGGTATTTGCAGATTAAAGCGACAATTTAATGCACGTGTGAATGAAACCTGCGCCTGCCAACGTAATTTTGCGTCTTATTTGTGACTCTGTCGCTCGTGTGAAAAGGGACTTATCAGATTTTAAAGAATTATAGTTGTTACCACTTCGGAAGTGGATTAGGCGAAAGTGAATGTGCCTGTTGTTTTGACAAAATGCCTCCACTGTTCATGTAAATTTAACTACACGTGTAAAAATTCCTGTTTACGTAAAAAGCCTAATACGCGTTTTCTATGTCAGTGGGCTATTTCGTTATGTAAGATAATTTTCGGTGGCCAGTTATCATTTCGTAGTTTGTAGGGTTGTCACCTATGCTTGTAAATTTTTCAGTAAGAGGTATTATGAAAAAATACTTAAAATGAGAAAGGACAATGCTAGAAAATGCAAATGAAAATTTGCATGATTTATGTTCATTATGTATATTTTTCCACGTAATTTATGACATAAAAATAATAATGTTTAAATCTTAAAAAGTCAAGTAAAAAGCAATATAAGTGCATTTTAAATGAGGCTGATACTGATTATTATGACCTCTTGATTATGGAACCATTATGATCCTATGCCTATATGACATCACGCTACAATGAATATGATGGGAGCAGCAATAAAAAAAATGCGAAAACGGCAAAATAACGCGCGCGAGGCCGCGGGCGATTGCTAGTAGTCCATAAATATGTAAAATATAAAACAGGTAACAACCCTAGTTACATTAAGATTCGCGTTAGTGAGAGTTAACACTTTATACGATTTCTATTATGTTAGCATGTTAAGGTGCTAATTAAATCGCTACTATTGACTTTTTTCGATCTTTCTTCGATATGTTGAAATCATATCTAAGTAGAAACACAATATTTTAACTTACTAATTGATAGTCAATCTTTAACTATCCTATTTAACAAAAAAAAAATTAAAAAAAAAATGTTTTTTTATAAGACGAGTAAAAACGGACTTAATATGGTAGAGTTGGCTCTACCAACTTTTTTGACAGTGCAACTTAGTCAGTCTCGACTTGGCATGATTTTCCATGAAAAGGTAGGTATTCCATGAAAGTGTGATTGTATAGAAACCTTATTTTTCGACTTAGTAGCTAAGGGGTCATGTTACATTTTTTTTGGATAACTTAAACTTAAAATGATTTTTTTTTTATTCTATGTCATGGGATATGGCTCTATCCCGGTCATACATCATGTATACTCGTATGAAACTTGTAAGTTTGTCCATAGCACACGTTAGTCTGTTTTAGACAGAGTAACGACGAAGAACAACTATTTATTTTGTGATTTCTGTTAGCCTTTACTCGTAGTTCAGGTGTATTGTTTATGTGACGGTTTACTTAAACTTTGTGGCGCATCGACACCACTGATACATTTTGTGGAGCAACATTTGATGTCACGACAATGTCCATGGCTTTTGGTATCATTTATTTTGTTTAATTTTGCTTAGCACGTCTACATAGGCACCAACATAACATTACAAACAGTAGCTTGTTTCACAAAAACTTCCTATAATTATTTAATAAATGTTATCAATTGTTTCGTATATTGACGGACAAGTTCTTTCGTTATTGATAAAACCTCAGTAGCAACAATACATTTACTATCAATACATGTTTTCATATCGATTTTGAAGGAACACATTTAGAAATGTTGCTCCACAAAAGAGTACTGCTATGTGTAGATACACCTTAGATATTTTATTACTTTTCAACACCCCAACAAACAGCAAGTAGGTGCCAATATGTACACTTACTTGCAAAATATTTAGGTCTCTGGATTGCGTCGAGAAATGCCAACTTACCCACTAATGGTATTTACTCTTTGCAATCCTTGGGCTAGGAACATTGAGATGTAAAACCTGATTCATACAGCTTTAGACGTTTACACAGTTGAATAAAGACGTAAGTGGCATTCCCTTTAGCATATCACGTGTTTGAAAACCAGTTTTGATGTGGTTAAATGAATGAAAGAGAAAATAGATCATTGGGTCAACTCATAGCAAAGCATTCAACTATATACGATTTTTATATTAGTTAAATTTTTTGTTTCGGAGTTTTTCAATGTTTGAAATAAAAAGTAATTAGTACTCAATATGCAGTCGATAAAAAATTGACAATTTTCACTTTACTTAATATGTATAACTTAAACTTAAAAAACCAATTAGAATTTCATGATCTATCATACATAATGTACATATATATGTATTGGAAATCCTAAAATATATAACCCTAATTACAAGTTTCTCGATTCAATTACGACATATTCGTAATTCAAAAAAATTATAATTGCTGTTAAAGAAAGTACAATTTTGAATAAATTATTTTAATTTACTCTTTTATTAATAAACATATTCCATTGTTCTAATAGTAACAATGAGTTATTGTTAAGTTTTAGTAAACTATTATTTATAAAATAACCTATATGTTTTTAAAATTGCATCAACAATGTGAAATATGTAAAATATTTGACGTCATACAAGTGCACTAAAGTCAGCTTTAAAATTATTGAAATAGGTACATAGCTATTTTGTTAGTGTTTGAGAACTGTAAATTTATTTTTTATGAAAAAAATACTGCAAAATTATTTTTTTTATAATGTCGGCATATTAATAGATTTTGTCCATTATTCGTGAAAATGTCAGCTTTAGATAATAAAACAAGTGACAATCTCTAAGTGCGGTACGAGGCACTCCTCATTCCGATTACAAAAAGATTCCTCTCGGCTTTCGCTGACATTTCACGTTCACATGGCCAAGTTTTAGCAGTCCCTTGGATGATGCTAAGGTTCTGCGATGCTTAACTGAAGTAATAATGGTACCAATATACAGAAATGTTTGATTGTGTTGCTGTATTTGAAGAAAAAATTAAATGGTCAAGTGGTCAAGTTTAGGACAGCGAAATTCTTTTTATTTGTAATTGAATGTTTTACAGACAAATTAGAACCTTGGAGTGCCAGCAATTTGAAATAATTTTGTTTTTCATTTGTCACACAAAAAAAACTTTTTTTTTAAAGTGGGCCGGGCCCAACTAAATTGCACTATTTATAACAACTTATATGTATGATATACATTTCTAAATACGTGATTTTATTAAACGTACGGAATCCTAACACCGGGTCCATTCATTCACTTTCCGTTCCTAGCGTCGTATTAAAGAATACCTAACGAACCTGTTCTGAAGCCTACATAATAAAATTACATAAATATTGCTGCACCCACTATTTTATAACATCGTTTTAATTTAATTTGCTGCCTGCTGTTTTTGCTATTAACCTCTTTTAGTCTACTTTTATTTGTCGTATTGCTTTGGAAATTTGCAATTTTTTACCTACTGACATCTATGTTGACAACCCTATTATTATTACGTTGTTTTTAAAACTTCCTTCACTTCAGTGAGTGCCCCGAGAATTATGTAATTGATTAATTTAATTGATTTATTATCCTCACAATATACTCATGTTATACTCACAAAATATTAGGTGATTATTTATTAGTATTACTTCTAATTGGTACTGCTTAATATTGTTATATTTCGTGCTTAAAACCAAGTTACAATATTACAGGAGTTAGGTTTAAATAGACAAAAAATATGTTCTTAAGTTTTCTTTTTAAAGTTGGTTTATACATTTTTATAACACCTTTTTGCAGTCGTAATCCATACATTAAATTGCGATAATGTAAGTTGTAGAGTTTAAAAACAAAGAGGTTTTCGACAGAAATATTTTTAAATCAGTAAATCAATAGTTGATGTTACGTGTTATATTCATCGGTTATTTTTTGCCCATAAAGTTATTTCTATACCAATTTTCGAACCCGTATTTCCAACAGTTATCATACCAAATCCTCAATTACATTTACATGGCAACCAAAATGACAGATTTTTAGGTCAATACCGACAGTGTTACAAAGATGTAACCGGTAAACGTTCACCGCAACCAAGTAGGTCTGCATTTTAGGGTTACGTAGTTTGAAAATCATTAGAGTACATAATAACATGAGGGGAAAATGTTACATCGCTATTAACGGGTTTTATATAATTTTTTGCGGTTTTCAGTACGATTGCCAAGTAAGGTTATATTTTTTGTTGCCGCAAAGCGTACTATATTGCAGCGTGTATTATATCTTGAAATTTTAACAGAATTTTTTGTTATTACCTATGTTAACTAAATAGTTATGTTATTTCTATGAAGTTGTTTTTTTATATCTTTCTAATTGATATAATAAATAATATGATATTTTAACAAAATGTTTTTAATATTATAGCTATTGTCACAAATAACAGAAGCAACATCATATCTACGTCGTTGCACAACAGTTAAAGGTGAAATAAAATTATAAATAAACATTTATTAAGAAAACATCCGCATATTTCGGATCTCAGTCAAATTTATTAGCTTACGTATTCTTGTTTATTTGCACTACATAAATATGATAAATAAAATGTGAAATTTTACAACAATCAAAAGTAAAATTTTAATCTTCCGAGTAGTGTATGGTATGTAGCTCATGTAGCCATTAAATTGTATCCCATAAAAAACAATACTTGTCAAAAAAACCAAGTGCCGCAATTCAGTTATTTTACATTTAAAAGTTGTGAGATCCATGTAATACCAAGGCGGGTATTAATTTATATTCGGTCCTTTCTTAAGGGACCTTCTGTTTTAAGCTGTTATATAACTATGTAACCTAATAATATTGTTTAGTAACCATATTGATGATAAAAATATTTAAAGTTTTAATGAAATAGATCGACTCGGCCATCTCATAAAAACACAATATACGTTACAAGTATAATATTAGATTTAGTTTAGTTTACCCCAGATAAAATAATTATTATTTTATTAATCATAATTTTAATTATGTTTTAGTAACTACATATTAAACAAATTAAACGCATATTAAGGCACATTTTAGTCTTTTCGAAACTCTAAAACATTTTCCTGTGAAAATTGTATTCTTGTGACTTACGATATTAAACTTAGGAGGAACCAATATACTCGTAAGTGTGCCAACTGCCAGTGTGGTAGTAAATTAAAAAAATAACATTAATATTCATTAAGTTATGAGTAGGCTTTCGCTAGTTCAGGAGTTGAATCGATATTTGATATTTATAAGCACATTAAAATGCTCAAATCAGTTTTCACACATTAACTATGTATGAGCCTATACAATTTTTTACGCAATGTCTTATTGATTTGAAAATTAGGTAGAATTACAGCACACACTTTACAGTTTATTTCGTGTTATTATCTATTTATTTATTAACGTATTTGGTTACTCCCTCGACCTAAATCGACTGTTGTTGATCATCACCCAACGTGTCATAAACTTGTATTCATAGCAACATAATATGTTTTCAGGATGATGTAAAATAATTCACAAAATTAATATCTTTGACTTTACTTATTTGCAACTTGGTCAAGCCGGGTTGCTAATATATTCGCTATCAATAAAACGAATGATGACAGGTACCTATCTTCCGTATACACTTAAAGATGCACATACATTCCAATGATCATCAATTTCGCTTCTACGCAAAAAGTCATTCACAAACATTACGTGGTAGCGATATAACGATGATGTAATTCTAGGACTATCAATGATGCTAGAGGTGATAATGATGTGCTACTGTTAATATCTTGGGACCACAAAAATTTTACTCAAGGACCAAGAAAAAGTATAAGTAAGTTTATAACTGTTTACTTTACCTTCTTACTTACGATAGCTCATTTGTTGAAGTCGTTAAGTAGTTTAGTTCTAAGGAAACAAATGAACATTCATAGATATGTTATAGTCAAAGGCCGATATGCAGTCTCTTCGCGAAATGACTGGTTTATTCTAGGTTTGACCAACGCCTTCGGGCCAACCCCAAAACTAATTCTAATTTCGGCCTTTGACTAATGTGTTTTTAGTCAAACCTAGAAGCTCCTAAATTTTCAGTCAAACGCCGAAAGTGAAATAATCTGTTTTGGGCTTTGCCTAGTCAATCCTAGAAGCGACTGGTAGACACGATAAAACGTCGATTGAACCTAACTATCATTTACTTTTAATTTTTTCGAGCTTTTACCACAATTTACTGTTTTGATTTGAAGTCACAATGGACGGATGGTTGGAGTTAGAATAAAATTTGTGGTACCATTACTATAATTTCAGGTGATAAAAGCAGGGGGGAGGGGGGGCCGCAGGCCCCCCATAAAGGGGGGCCTGCGGGGGGCGGAGCCCCCCGCCCATTCAAGAGAGTTACAGTTACGAAACAGGCATTGAGCTTGGTTAGGTTAGTTAGGTTGCTGGTTCAATTTAAGAAAAAAGGAGGGATCCCGCGTGAGCGGGATCCCGGCGAAATTTGTGACAGATGGTTCTAATTTCTCCATAATAATGATACACGAAATTTATTTGACAAACGAAGACTTCCTCATACCTAATTGAGGTTTGACCGGTCAATCGGTCAAACCCCGATTTCATTAAATTGAGTTTTGACGTTTGCCTGATCAAATTCGCTTATCCTAGGTTTGACCAAAATACTTCAGTCAAAGGCCGAAAATTTTCATTTGTTTGGGCTTTGACTAAGGCTTAAAGTCAGAGCTGAGGATTGACTAGTCAAACCTAGGAGTGCCGGGACTTCGAGGTTTGACTATAACAGATACATATACTAGCAAAAACTGTTTAGCTCTAATTACGCCAATTCAATTAAGTTTGATGAGATTCTGCAAAAAATATAAAAAATACTATCCTAATTAACATCGCATTTTATTATACAAAATAAAATTATGTAACAGCTATACTTTTAAAAAAATCCCTTTATTTTTATTTTTAGTTATAATTTGAATTTTTTTTACTATGTCCGTATTGAATTTTATTGTATCATGAGTTACTGGTTGCATACTACTTCCTGAGTAAGAAAACAGTTTCTAGGGCATGAAATTATAGAACATAATTATGATTATTAGAGGGAAGACTCATTATTACTACTGTACTGTCTAGTCGTTCAGTTTTTGTTAGAACATAGAAAGATCTATAAAAGGTTAGAAGATCTATAGAAAGGTTAAAATAAAACGACTTATATTAAAAGTAAGCAGCTTATATTCGTTTATACTATTTACTAATCCGTTACCTGCTAGATAAATTTAATTAAAACTTCAAATAGACTTGTACAATCTAATTGTAATTTAAAATTGTCCCAGTAACAGATTCTTTTATTTTAAAACTAAATCAAAATTCACTTGTAACGGTATCAAACGGTAGTTTAACTTCATCAAAAACTGTTATACCATTTTCGATATTACCGATAACAAGGCAACTCATTGATAAAAATATTTATTTTTAAATAATAACTAAAAGATTTATTGTGCTAATAATTCCAGAATAATAGAATAATAATATATCTTTATTAACAAACATGTAATATTTATGAGTTATTGTAACATGTATAAGTAATGATTACATACTTGTAAAATAATTATTTTTAAGCATGGCTTACAACAAATCCAGAGAATTATTACTAAGCGAAAATTAATGCAAATGCCACAATTGAATAGGTATTTATAAGAATTTGCATAACGTCTTGCAAATGGGCTGACAAATTGTTCAAATTAAATGTAATCATTTACTTACATTTTAGAGAGCGCCTTTTTATAAAAATATTGTCAAGATTCCGTAGCTTTTTTATTGTAATTAGTGATAGATTGAATTAAATAATTTTTCCATTTGACGTCAAAATATTTTTCAAAAATTTTGAAAAAAATCTCATTTTTTTTTGGAAACTGTTTAGATTGTTAAACTTGTTTTTTACTGCAATCTTAAGAAAAATATGTTAGCAAGGTCACGTGTATATGTGTGTATAAGACTTTAAAAAAAGGTACCAAATAAAAAATTACTTGAATAAGTGATAAGTAAGTAAGAATAAGCCATAATTTTGTAATGATTAAGTGAGTAGGGATATCCAAACGGTACTCTGTGGACCGCGGTATTTGGGACAGGCAACCGAGCGAGACGATGTCGAAACCGCCTGGACAACGCTGTCAACAAACAAATATAGCCTTTATTACCACACCACAGAGTCCTTGCCGAGTTAAACATGACTGCTACAAAACTGGCTAGTTAAGTAGAGCTATGCTTACGGCTCGGATAGAACAAAACACAGGGAACAGAGAGATGGTGAGGGGTCTATAAAGACTGGTGAAAGCTTGTAAGGTGTTTACGACGTATGAATGAGCCCTTGCGAAAATCTCACGAACGCATGTTGCAAATGTTTGTTAACATGACAGTGAGAGTAATGACCGATATTGTTTTAACAAGTTCATGATCGTAACCTGATTTTTGTGGCAAAGTTGCTGGTGATATTTGGTACTAACAACAACATTAATTATGTTCTACTGGTGCAGAACCCTAATATCGTTGTCATAGAAAAAGTTGGGCGACTCATCGATATCAAGCTACTGACGAAAGATTAGCTTGATCGTAATAAGTGAAAAACTAGGGATCCCTGACTATAATTAACTATTACTTACAAAGTTGCATGCTTCATGAACTTGGAACTTGGTTGGATTAAGGGTGATATGATTATACTACGCTGGTTATAATTATGTAGGTTGTTTAGGTTTACATAGGTAAAAGAATAGAGAATGAATTAGATATCTGAATCGGTGAAGTCTGCGATTATTGAGAATAAATGCACTGAGTCTATATTTTCTATTAAAAACAAAATCTTTATTAGAGTATGTTATAGTTTTCGGAAGCTTTTACAACATTTAAATAGAGGTTAATCAAATACATTATATCACTGTTGTATATTTTAATATATTTCGCACGAATTCTTATGTCATGATCTACCGAATTTTTGATGAGAGATGCTATTAGCGCCTATACGAGAATTGTGTTATCGAGAAATCTTCTATACATTAATAAAATTGTAAGTTGGGGGCTCTGTTTGTCTGTGTGTTTGAAAGAGCATCACGCCAAAACGGCTGATTTGACAGAACAATGGATGAAATACATTAATAATCCTACACACAGGGCATTACATACAGTTATCTCAGTCCACTCTATCAAAAGTTATAAGTATGGGATTTATGTAACTGACGTAACTGACAGACGTGGTCAGTCATATTGAAAAAACGCAACAGTAGTAGTCATTCATTTTAACCTTAAAGATACACCGAGGCGAAGCGAGGGCGGGTCCACTAGTCTAGAATGCGTTTTATTTAGGGAAACGTTTTTGTTACCGCGAGATAACAGGTAAAAGATACAACGAAGTGAAGCGAGGGCGGGTCCACTAGTGGTCAATATAATTAATTGCAAAACATGCCTATAGTTGATTGTAACACGGCACAGCACTCATGTCCAATTCGGCCATTTTTGCTCGCATTCTCGTAGTTCTCGAAAAATTGGCTTACGACCACACACACCTTGAAATTAATACGCTTGTTGAAAGTGTCCTTGGTTCTTGAAACATTTTTAATTATTATGCAAGCACTTGTTTTGCTTTACTTAGTAGCCAATTTCCAGGCCATGGTATAAAGAGATATGAAGACGTATTGAAGCATAATTGTGATCAATCATCAATCTGAAATGTCAACACAGTTACTCATTCTTCTACTGACCGCTCCTGCTGTTTCTTGATACTATCAATTACAATTTCTGCTCTTAAAGGGAACAATAAACAATAATTTCCGCTTGTTACCTTAAGCTATGAATCGTTTCAAAAAGCGAGATTTTTAAGACTAGAATTTTTACTCAAGTTTCAGACAAAATTTCACCAATAAAGCCCTTCAGTGGACCATAGTAAAAATCTTCAATAAGAGCATACTCTTTTTCTATAGGCTTCTTTAATGTTGAAGCTATGAGAGTAATTAAATTCAGTGATTAAAAGAAATCCGTGCCCTAAAGTAGGCCATTCTTCGAAGCCATAAAATCGTTAGAAAGATTTTGGTCATCATAAAAGTTAAACACCTTGTAAGCGATTATCGTTCACGTTTATTTGCGTGCTCAAACTGATTATATTCTTGCGTAATAGTGTCGGTAAGTTTGACTAGCACATCGAGAGAGCGCGTCAGTTCTCGTGAATGCCGCTCCCAGCGTTGTTTGGAAAGCAAATTTATAAATAATAAAGGTTGTCGAATAGCAAACGATGCGTGGTCTAGATTGTGGGTCACTACGTCACTTACGTCATATTCTATGCCGTAATAGGCTTGATTTGTGACGAACTATTGCAAGAGGGTGTGAAGTATGGATTACCATACTTCACCAGTTTGGTGAATTATGGCATGTAGCTTCCACGGCATGTATCAGTAGGTCAGTTATGGGTTGCGTTGATTTTAAAAAGTATAGGACCCGCTCTCTGGTCACAGTTTGACCGTAACTCATTCAGTATTACAGAATTTGTTATGGTACCTGTAGCTTCTAATTTTGTCGTAAGCAAGTTAGGTAGTTAAATGTTGTGTGTAGACGTTTTTAATACTGGAAGATATGCTTATTCCAGCAAAATTTTCCAACAAGTAAGTGATTTCACGTAACAGGGTCATTTTGTCAGCTGACTGTAACAAATACGTTATAATATTAATAGATTCTCCGAATTTACTAATCAGAAATATGCTACCACAACACTTTTGGATCTTCTACAAAATAACAACAGCCTTTCTTATGAATATTTTCAAGCGTACATATTTCCCTCTCAATAATTAATTTTAATTTTTAATTCAATGTTACATTCGTGAAAGACGAATTGACAGGTGGAAAGGTGTATTAGTACCCTAAAAACTCCACAAGATTTTTTTTTGTTGTTCATAAAATTGATGGATTTATTAGTCGTTTAATTACAGAAAAATAAAATAGGTGAACACCTAAAAAGCTAATCAAGGTACAGATACACGAGCGGTAGACTGTAGTACCGCTGAAGTGTTCTACAATATCTCGTAGTCTGAAACGCCTGCGTTAATAACGTCCAACCCTACCATCTACAGGGTGTCTCAAATTGAAATTGAAATTATCTCGATATCCTACTAATATTATAAATGTGAAAGTTTGTAAAGCTGTTTGAATGTTTGTAAGTCCTTCACGCTCTAACCATTAAGCTGAAACTTGGCACACAGATAGTTTGCATCCAGGAACAGGCCATAGGATTGATCGTATCCCGATTATAGGTTCCCTTGGCGATTTAAAGAATCATTCTGTGGTGTATCAGAGTATGGATCAGGACAACTTGACCCAATAGCTGGTGCTGAATAGCGTCGTATAATCAAAAATATTAAAGCTAGAGTAACATTCCTTAGATGTTGAGGTCTTTTTATAACAATAGCAAATGCTTGTGACACATTTAGACCATTTATATCAATCTTTACATCCGTCAGCGTTGTTACAATTAATTTTATTACAATAACAAAGCAAATTAGGCTTCTACGCGTATATTTTGATATCCCTGTATCCCAGATTGCAATCATAAAATTACCTTAATAGCCATCCTTCACCTAGATCTTTTAAGACTTATCTTTCGAGTCATCAGCAACCTTTGGCAATTTTAATCTCAGTAATTCATTGTGAGTGTAGTACTTGACATATAAGATGGATGTTTAAGTATTAACAGATATTTCTTGTTCCCACAAGCTTCATCGTGTTTTACGTAATGAATCAATTTTGCTTCAGCGATATTCCTTGAATATAAAATGGTTGTATTGAAGTGTTGAACACCTGTTATGACGAGTTGCGATTATAAGTCTCTAGTGATTACGTCCCTCGATGCTATGTTTAGTCTATTCACTAAATATCATTAAGGCACCGTCTAGTATTAAAAAAATGTACCGGTAAATCAATTAAAACAAAGAGTACCTCTTAATGTAAGAATTATTTAAAAAGAACAACAGATGTCACTACTTTTTATGATAACAACATTTTCTAATACTACGTTGAAACGCGTAAAAACGAAGATAGAAAGAGTAATTATATAAAGTCAACTTTTGTGCTTCCATTTCAAGCTACTTTTAGAAATAAAGGTAGATTACATACCCATTATACCTATGATACCTAGCTATGTGGAAAAATCATTCAAAATTTTAATTTTAAAGATTCATCTCCCAAGTATTCTGCAGTTAATGACACAAATACTACAAAATGATGACCATCAATCATTGCTCGGTTTTCGTTATGTAAATCTGTCCTTGGTGGTTATGAAACCAGTAAAATTATGTTTTTACAAAGAGCCGCGTCATTCAGGGGTCATGCAATACTGTTTTAAACTTATTCTAATTGCTGTGTGCGCTGTTGAGAGATCATTGCGAATTGCTTTTTGTACGTCGTTCATTACAATTTATGTTTTAAATAATAGGTCTGTAGGGTTGAACATTTGTTATCTATATATTATTAAGAGTAGGTTACTTTCGGTATCCCTTTAAGAATAATACAGGCACGTACGTGTTAGTACGAAACTCACTCAGGCTCAGATTTTCTTCCAATGGTATTGTCCTACATGTTCTCTAGATGGCGCTATAAATAAGTTCCTTTTTTATGAACTAGATGGCGGTGTAATATGTTCCATAATACTAGTTATATGAAACCTTATATACAGAGACAAAAAGTTTCGACCGATGTTCGATTCTATAGTTAATTTTAATATACAAGTGTGGATTAAAATACCCTCGCAATTACAGCAATATGTCAGTTTGGTTTGCCTAATTAATATCACTTAGTCAGCCCTACAACGAAATTATATTCGACAATTTTCCTGTTGTGTACACTTCACGAGTTCCGTATTTAGATAAAATCATTAAACTTGACCTGAATTGTCCTCACGTAAAGAAAATATAAAGCCATAACTTTGTTATTAAAATGTTTTTAAGTCTTAAGTCCTTTTTATATCGTATCCTTTGTTCTTTAACTTTATCTTTCATAATATTGAACTAAGATAATATTTTAAATATTTGTTCTATGCTAAGTGCTGCAAAATTGAAATAAAAATACTCGTATTTTAATATGCACAAGCAAACATTTTTCGGTTCGCGTATTAAAGTTTTTGTGTTCAAAATATGAGGAACAATAATTTAACTGACAAGAAAACAGCAAAAAGTAACGTAACCTTGAATTTTTTACAAGTGGTTAGCCTTCCTTAACCAGCTTTCCTTCATTTTGTCGAAATTATTGCATTTCGCAACAGTGTCCCTATACGGTCGACCTGAATATTAAAAATAAAAATATATTCTCGAAACATCCTATACAGTCCCACCCTTTCAAATTTAGAGCACCCCATTCTCCTCTATTCTCTGAGAAGGGTAGGGGTTGGGTGAACGAAAGCTCCGATCAGTTGCGCCTGTACCTTCATGGCGGTCGCATGCGTCCTAGCGACCGTTTTTATAAAATAAAATATTTTTCTAATACCTTTTACTCAAACAAATCTATTTTAAATACAGGGAGTGTTCCTCGGTTTGTTTTTTCGTGTGTATCGTGTAGTATGTGCTGTGCTTTGTGATATTTAGTGTAGACGGGTAAATATTAATTTATATATTTTTCGTTTTGTTTTTTGGGTTACTCTAGCGTATTTTCAAAAAATTTTGAAAAATTTTAGTTCAAGATTTTCTGTAAAATAATAAGAAACGAAATCAGTCAATTATTATCACATCGTCACGAATTGCTTACTTACATAATTTTACAATTTGAAATTATAATTTTAAACTCACAAAAATGTCTGCGTTCTATTTTTTAAGTAAATAAAATAAGAATATACATTCGTATATTTGCATTCAGATATTTCATTTTTGCGTGTAAATAATATAAACGTTGTGTTCTGTTCTTTTGAGGAAGCAAATGAAAACATAGTAAATTGATAACTGTCAGTGACCCAAATAATATTATTGTAGTTTTTAAACGTGTAGTTATAATTTTTTGTCGAGTTGGTATAGTGTATTATTCATTTTGCGAGTTATAGTAAACACCATTTTTACATCGAAGTTGCGTTTTTCTGCCATTATAACCTATAACGTCGACTTATTTGTTTGATTTTATTTCAGACTAGTGGACCCGCCCTCGCTTCGCTTCGGGAAACCTACGCCGAAACGAAAGTAA
>LGAG01000319.1:441643-490660 GCA_001278395.1 Lerema accius | reverse complement strand
TAAAATAAAAAATTAAGAAAAAAAATAATTGGGTTGAGTTATACAATTTGTACCTACCTATTGCTTTAACTGAGATAATAATTAAAAGAAAACCAAAAAATCTGACTGCTAATATTTTATTTGATTTTGTTTTTTTTTGAATGCCTATAGGTTTGTCAGTCTCAGAATAGGAATGAATTTGATGCTATATATTTTTCACATAAAAAAAATCACAGTGGGTTATTTATTTTTATGTCGACCATTCTTATACCGCAGACGTCTTATATAATGATGGTAGCTTTTCCGTAGATAAAGATAGTATGTTCTGAAGCCCTTGTTAGCAAACAGAACACTTTTAAACGAATAACGTGAGGTGAAATATACAATAACAATTAAGAATTAAAGTTTCACCAAAACTCAAATGTATCCTACTTCCCATCATTAACATAATTACATCAACGTAAGAAAATGAAACTGATACAAAAGCTAAAAATTCGTATAAAAACATCAAAGCTTGTGACATAATGGCATACTTATAATAATGTATTAAAATAAACATTTTGTGTCTAATTAATTTTTTTATGTTATAATTTTTTTCTAATTTTAAAACTGCTTTTAAGTTGTATCGAAAGCTTGGAGCTTTTTATTTACAGCTATGTTTGACATCTGGACATAATTATTTTGACATAATTATTATCTAGATTATGTCCTAATAAATGCTTATCTTAAGGTACCATCTGTGTTACGTTATAGTTTGTGATTTGGTTAACATAATCACGCCATTAGCATAGTGGTTATATTGAAATTATAAAAAAAACCCCATTCTCTTCATTAAAATACGATATTTATTCTGGTACATTTTTTATTATCCAACACATGAGTTTTTGAACAGTAAACTGAAGGCTAGCGTGTTTCAAAAAACTTCTAAAAAAGTCCTAATTGAACGACTGTGTATTTTACGACTTAGAGTTTTTTTCAGCATTGTTTTTTGTAATATTTATGCATAAATTTAGCTTTAGTTAGTAACAGGAGCTATTATAATTAGTAACCGTTTACGGGACCCTCTACATATTTCATAAGGGTTGTGGTACATGATTCCTAGATGGCGCTAATAGTAGGTTCCTCGCCTAATAAATAAGGTTGTAACGTATTCCATAATACTTATTAATCATTCCATAACAATTCGAAGACCCCGTAGCCTAGTTAGTAGTGACCCTGGAAGTGGGGCTCCCGGGTTCGATTCCCGGCCGGGGCAGATATTTATGTGACAGATAATTAATGTTTGTTCTCGGATCGTGGGTGTTAGTAATGTGTTATTTGTGTTGTCCATGTCACCCGCGACACAGGGAATCCTACTGTGGGGGTATGAGTGCGTTAGCGTTTATTTATTATTATTTATTTAATAGGACGAGTATTGATCTTAATCCATACGTCATAATGTTATGGTCGAATTCGACCACAAATCGGGTCCTCTAGTAATTTATATTTTAAATAACCCAATAACAGATTTGACCTTGTTACTGTTATATTATTAGTGTAGAATTTACACAAGAGTGCAGTTATTTCAACACTTACGACCTTCAAAATTGCAGTTCTTGCATTTCTGCATTTTAAATCATAGTGCTCGAATATAAACAAAATAATTATGTTTATAACCTTGTAATTAACCTTGTAATTAGCAATAGTCATACCTATTTAAATGCATATGATATGATAATAATACAATATACTTTGTTTAATAGTATAATAATAGTAGTAACTTAGAAGTATGAAGCATATTTTTCAATTCAAAGTATACGAGATTAAAAAGATCGCGTCGAAAATCAAATACAATACTTGTCATAACAATTTGTCTCTTTTTTTCATTATTTACTTCATTTATTGTACACTTACTGTTATCTTTAACAACTTTGGGTTATTCTTTTCTTAATTCTACAAGAATTTATCGAAATTACTGACCGGAATTGTTACCAGGACCTGATTGTAATTACAGTTGGCTATTTTTAAATTGGTCGAAACTTTTCAGATAGACAACCTATTCCACTGGCCTAGAACTGCGAACTAGTTACACTACTTTAAGTAGGTCATTTACGTGAAGATTGGTCGACGTAATTCACTAATACGTAGTTTCAAAACCTATCTACATAATTATATATGTGGGGGCACGTAAAAATTATATTATGTCTATGTCACACTTTTCGTAGAGTCCAATCCAATAATACCTGTTAGTTTAAATTCGTCAATTCTTTTAAGTTATACATAGAGTATGTCAGAAAGTTTTGAATACCCCATAGCCTAGTTGGTAATGACCCTGCCTGCGAAGCGAGGGGTCGCGGGTTTGATTTCCGGCCGGGGCAGATATTGATGTGACAGATAAATGTTTGTTCTCGGGTCATGGGTGTTAGTGATGTGTTATTTGTGTTGTCTATGCCACCCGTAACACAGGAAATCCTGCAGGAGTATGAGTGTTAGCATTAGCGTTTATTCTTTATTCTAAAACATTACTCTAGACGTGGCACAGTCGGCTTAAACACATAAAATATGTAATACTCTAATAAAAAGACGCACCTACTTTCGCTCGTTTTATTAGACATAATTTACTCACAGAGGTCTAGAATTTATGTAACTATAATGATGAGTGTTACGGATGTAAACCAAAGTAAAAGTTGTGTAACGTAATGTAATAGTTTCCAACTGGCCGTGTGCTCTGGGTGAAGGCCGTTTTTGTGTTATGGTATAAATATTATAATTTTTACCTCGTTTTTTTCTTACAGTCAATCAATCTTACAGTGTCTTTTTATTGTCATTGTCGATTTACGTTTACTTTAAAGTAGTGCTAAGATTGTTTACCTTTTAAATCACAACGAAAAAAACGAGGTATACAATAACGCGCATCTTCTCGATGACGGAAGTGAATTTCACTTTCAAGTTACTTTTAAGAATTGTGTGCGTAATTCGAATTAAATTAAATTGTTTTGTAAAATCAATGTCTTTGAAAGTTTTTTTTTCTCTTTTCAGGCACAAACACGACTAGTATTCCCTAAGATGCAGGGCAGCCTTTCATGACATCCGAACAGTGAATATACTCTGTGGAAAGATGGCGTTGGCTAACAATTCGGTATCACGGACATACCACCGACTCTTTGTTGAGCTTGCAGGTAACTTGTGATCTAACTAAATAAAATTTAACTGTCTGTATGTAATATTAAAATAACCGCTTTTTACTAAATGCATACGTATGTATACACGATACACATACCGAAATGACATTTAAAAAAAAAATTGTCTCTCTGTCTGTTTGATCCGGCTAATCTCTGAAACGGCTGGACCGATCTTGACGGGAATTTCACTGGCGATGTAATAAGGAGTAACTTGGGCTACTTTTTTTACTTTCGTTTCGGCATAGGTTTCTCGAAGCGAAGCGAGGGCGGGTCCACTAGTTATTAATATAAAAATAGGGGTTGGAAAAGGGTTGGAAATAACCTATGTCTTTCCCAAAATAGAGACGTATCCAATTATACTTTACAAGTGGAAATCCGTCGAGACGTTTGAATTGTCAAGCGTGCCAAATATCGAATCATATGAACTTACGAACATTTATAGTACGCTTAAAAAATATTACCCCCTTTCTGATGCAGTCGGGTAAATAGTTGTTTTACACTTCCGATCTATGTATCTTAAAAACAACTAATTGCGTAAACATTGAGTAACAGACAATACATGGTTGAGACTGTCATAGTTACTTTCTAAAATCATCAAATTTAACGTACATTGTTTGAAACAAAACATGATGCTCTTAGGAAACCTGTATGCAACTCTCAATAACGTATTTGTACACAACAAAGAGATTTACTAGATTTTATTAATACGGTGTTAAAATTGGAATTGGGACTTAATAATGGTTGTGGGTATGACTCTATAGAATAATGGTTTTGATTTGCCGGATGGAAAGTTAACACGCAATGTTTATTGGTGAATGTATCTCTGAATATTTCGAGCTCAGACCGAAAAGTCTAATAAATAAACAAAAATGTAAAAGTATAATAAGGACTCAGTCTTCAGAACAGATAACTTCTATAAGTATGTTGAATAATAATTGGTATGTTGAATATAAAACATTGGGTCAAAAAAGTAATAAATCTCTATAAACAACATCATTGGTAATAAATAATCCATAAATCTACATCGACAAGTGCTATGTGCATACTAATTGCTGTTTACATCATTTTCCGAATGCATTCCACGTTTTAAATTAATTGTACTTTAACCATACAATTAATAGATAAATACAGCGTTTCTATTACAATATAGTATAGCTAAAGCAATCTTGTAACACACAATACTTCCTTATGTTTTATATTAAGTTTATTTCAAATAATAAGTTTCAATTTACTAGCATTATTAGCTTTATGTAAAGCATGCTTACACCCTCTTGAGTTAACCGCCAAACTACTTTCATGTTATGAAGTTATGGGCTTAGGTACCATCGTATTCTTACAATCGAGGTGACCATTTGTCTTCAGATATGGCAACGTATCTTTCGACCAACTCCGAGTGAGACAAGTACTAATGACTACAAACTGAACTACAAATATATAGGACTAAATGCACTAATAGTAGGTACTAACTTCCGCGATCCCTTTATCAACGAAATACCACCTACTAATGTTCTTACTAACACCTATCACTTACAGAACCTAGATACTAATCAACTAAACCATAGATGCCTCCCAATAGTCCTACACGTAAGACTAAACAAACAAACAAAACTTTTTATTGAATTTGGAATTCATGGATTCACTGCTAATGATATAAAACGGGACTTTAATCAAGCAATTGTGTATTAATTTCAGATCCCCGAACAAACGACTGGTTTCTGATCACAAGCCCAATCCCAGGGCTGACGATAATTGGCTTGTACCTGTACTTCACTCTGAAATGGGGCCCACGGTACATGGCAGACAAGAAACCATACCAGCTGCAGAAGACTCTAGTGGTTTACAACTTCATACAGGTTTTGGTCAGCGTTTGGTTGTTTTACGAAGTAAGTCCCATCTTTATATTACAAACTTTGGCACTGAAATTTTCTTAGGCTAGAACAACCCTAAGACCATTTCAGTGCCGAGAATGGTGTGAGAGTACAAATGCTCGTAGATCTCATTGGTGGTGTAGTTAATAATTTTCATGATGCAAAAGAAAACTTATTGATAATACTGAGGTCGAAATTTTCTGTTATTCTCAGAGCATTCTTTATTATTTCAACTGAACTAGGTATACATAACCTGTCGAACAAATTAATCTGTCATACCATACGCCAATTAACGCAGACTCTTTAATTCGAACACTAAGTAAATGGATTGTATGTGCAACTATCCCAAAAAGAGACGCATTGCACCCAATTTCTTCACTGCAAGGCCACTCAGTGTTATTCCACTCGACATGATTTTATAAAATAAACAACAATATCGTGCAACATTGCCAAATTCGTGAAAGGCTTTTATCCAATGCCGTTTGCATTCTGACCGCGGATATTTTAAATATAAAATTACGTTTATATTTGAAAGATTGCTCATATCCAAGGGATAATGAAACCTTTAAGATTACGCGCGAGAAAGCTGGATCTAATCATGTCCTCCATCAATTCAAACAATTTGGGTCTTCCATCAATTCAAACTGGCATTAATATGGTGGAGTATGCTCTAGGCCTCCTCGGTTGTGAGTGTTCCAGTAGGCCATTGTAGAATACAGCCAATAGAATTCGGTGACTGGGTAACTGTAGATGTTTTTTTGAAATTCAAGATATCTATCACAAAGTTTTTTAGGGTTATTTATGCTAAAGTTGAGGTGGAAACTAAACTGATTGAGTGAAAATGTTAATTTTCAGGGCCTCGATGCGGGATGGTTGAGGACTTACAGTTGGAAATGTCAACCAGTAGATTTCTCGAAATCGCCAGAGGCTATGAGGGTAAGTTGACATTTTAATTCATGAAGAGAAAGCTTTTAAACACCTTTTAGAAATAATGTAATCACGTAGGAGTGTGAAATTTGACATAGTAAAATTTGCATGGATAAAAAGTGCTAAAAGCTAAATTGTATGTATCATAAATTAGAGATAAAAATCACAGGTAACGTAAGATATTAAAAGAAACAATGATATTCACATACATGATATGCCGATAAATTATTACGGGGAGACAAAAGCGGTTTAAAGACAAGTATATTTTTAATGTTAATTATACTAATGGTTATTTTTATTTCATTTGCAGGTAGCACGAGGAGTATACATCTATTTCTTGGCGAAGATGTCCGAGTTACTTGACACAATATTTTTCGTAATAAGGAAAAAGGATAGACAGATAACGTTCCTTCATATGTATCATCACACAGTGATGCCGATGATATCGTGGGGGGCCACGAAGTACTATCCTGGGGGTCATGGGACCCTGATTGGAGTGATAAACTCATTCGTCCACATCATAATGTACACGTACTACATGTTGGCAGCAATGGGACCACAGTACCAGAGGTTCTTATTTTGGAAACGGCATATCACTACACTACAAATGGTAAAGATCTATTAGTTGCGTTTAGAGCGAATAGGCTTCTAAGTTACTGCACTTAACCACTCTGTCTGTGTCGCCACTTGCCATAAGGTGGGATTGTTGTTCAGCACTAACTTAAAAAAGTAAAACAAAAATTAGAGTAAATATGATGTTGTTTTTAAAACAAAAGAGGTACTCACCGATTTGATCATTATAATAACAGTAGGAAAGTTTTCAAACAACGTTAAAGATTGTTGCATAATTATTGAGGTTATGTGTTATATAAGACATTAGTACGGTCGATGTTAAAACTATTTGGTGGGTCTAAAAAGAGTAAGAATATAAATTAATTATTTATCGATGTGTCAGAAGATCAGTTACGTGTTTGTCACATAGGTTATTACAGACTGTTCGAGATCCCATAAAGCAATTTTTTGGAAAGATAATAAAAGCAAATATTTATATTAAGCCTAACAAGGCCGCGGCTTCGCTCGACAAGAAACGTTTTCAAAAAAGTATTAGATTTATTTTAACCTATAGACCTTCAAAGATTCTCAGGTTAATGTACCTAGGTATATTAGAATAGAAATAAAAAACCCCATTGTCCTATTTCTAGATGCAGTCTATGTACGCGTATTTATCTTAATTCACACATATTATTAGGGTTTGAAAAAAACATCTTCACATAATATTAATAGGATAGTAATTTAAAAATCCTTGTCTTTTCAGCTACAATTCTGCATTGCCTTTCTACATTCTTCTCAACTTCTGTTCTACGATTGCGGCTACCCGCGCTGGTCGGTCGTTTTTACACTACCCAATTCCATATTCTTCTACTATCTTTTCTACGATTTCTACTACAAGGCTTATGGCAAACCTGGAGACAAGAAAGCCATAAATGGAAAAGTAAAATCTGAAAATGACAAAGCTAATGGCAACGGTGTCAGTAATGGATTTAAAAATGAAATACCAAACATAAATGGAAAAACGAATGGACTCCAAAATGGCACTGCGACGTCGGAAAAGAAAGAAAATTAATCGGAAACGGCTAACATTTTTGTAAATATTAATCGTATTTAACACGTCAATGTATATTAATTAACCAATATTGAATAGTGTTATTGTGTATATTACGAATTACTAATAATCTGCCGGTTTCGACGGAGTATTATGAGCATTATGACCAAGACGTTAGTAAGTTTGCTGAAATTCGAAGAAAGTCATTGATGTCAGTGTAAATAGATCATCCCAAAGTTAGTAATACGTTGCTTCTGAATTAATCCATGATATGAATAGCAACTTGTTGTACAGGATTAGATAATCCATTAATTCAGAATTCAAATCGAAAGTAAGCAATATTAGTGATAATGCGCCTTAATTAACATTTAAGTTACCCTTATACAAATGAATGATCTATGAAAACTATTTGTCTATAACCAGATAGTACAAACTGGTAAGATAAACATTTTTCTATAGATATCATTTTTATGTAGTTATTTTATGAATATTACACCTTAGTGTAGTTGTATATATGTGTAGAGGTAATTTTCGTGTAGTAGAAAGTTCTATGCTCAACAATATTATACAGCCGTAAATTTAGGGTTAGGTTATCTACAAATTTACAATCGATTTAGCTCATCGATATGATTAATTTGCTGGTAATCTGAAGAATAGTTTAAGGAACTACTAATGTTTTAAAATTTACTGTGTATTTTACTTTAAAAGAAACATTTGAAAATTGTTAAAGGTCAGTACGTATTTGGATTTGTCTGTCTGTCTGTTCGTAATAGCTATTGTAAAATTAATTACTGGATGAAAAATAATGTGTTCTATATAATTGCCATTTTAAAATAAAGTGAAAATGATAAAATATATTTCTACTATTATAGAATATTTTACACTTTCTCTAAAAATGTCCTATTTTTAAAATGTCGTAAGGATTTTCAATTTTATTTTTAATTGGATAAACATGTGTATCGATATTCCTGTATGGTGTTTCAAAAGAATTGCATTTTTGGAAATCTCATAAATCTGTTACTTTCTTTTGTACTTATACTAAAACTTTTCAAATCTGAACAGATATAAGATGTCAATTACAACTGTGTATATTTAAACAGTCTTCCAAATAAACCTTGTTGCGAATAACAGCATTCTTTCATTTTACTTTTTTCGTCAACTGTTTGGTCAGTAGATTGTAATGCAGAGAGATTATTTTAATTCAGGGTTGAACTTTATTTAACAGGACTTGCTTTAAAAGTTTATTAACGCACGCCAAAGCAGATGATACAATATTTTTTGCGTCGTATATCGGCATCTTAAATATTAAGTCCCTATTTTGAATTTTTGGGATTTGAGATTAAATCTTCAGTAAATTCAGACTTTCGCAATCTTATTACCATCAGAAATAGTCGTCAGATGTATTCACATGAGATTTAACTAGAACAGTTAGGTACCGTACAATTAATATACGGTCTTCTCATTTATTTATTTTTAATTAGGACGACATTAAAAATCAATTGCACTAGCACAAATAACTTATAGTAAGAAGTACTCGTTGGCGACCATAAGTAAAGAAACTAAAGGAACCGTTATGTAGTCGAAATTGGAACATACATAGCTATGTTATAACAATAGACTAAAGACTCTATGATATGACTCTACAGATAGCTAAAGATAGCTATGTAAAACAATAGACTAACGACTCGTATAAGGCTGGTCAAGCCAACTTTGTTAAGTCAACTTGGTTAGTTTTGTTTCGACATACTAGATGGCAGTGTAGCTAAAAGTTGTAATCATACTGTTCGTTTTTTAAAGTGTAAATATAACTGAAATGGCAGTCAAAATAAATAAATAAATTTTAAGTTATTGTTTTTATGACGCAAACAAAAGGTTATTCATATTGACTTATGCGTCTATGTTCATGTGTCTCTTTGTGAATAAATTTTGCATTAATTACTTAACTATTAGGTAAACATAGGTACCTACTATAACTTCAAAAGATAGTTAATTTACACACAATTAAAGGAATTAATTAACAGCGGTTACGTAGCGTTTGTGTAAAATTATTGTGTTTAAATGTTAGTCAAAATAAAACTTAAAATATCCATGATACTTATGTTTGAAATAATTTTTACAATATTAAGGTCCGCCCACACTGGGAGCACTCGTGTGTAGTGTACCGCTACAGATTTTCAGCAGTACGTTACAATACTACCTCCTCATTACAAAAACATTCGTCTGTTATGATCAAATGAAACAACAGTGCCAAATTAGATATTAATCAGTTAATTCTATAATCGATTACAATTAGTACGCAATGATGCTAACATACGAGTATTTCAGATTTAACCGCACTCTTGGTTCAACTGTAGGTGATGTTTTTAAATCTATAACATTACAGACGGATGCGACCAGGTGAAGAAGCACCTTAAAGTACCTATATTATATCAATGGATAAATCAATTTATTAATATTTCGCTACTAGATGAAGTCGCAAAGTACGAAGTTATTTAAGTCATCAATAAAAAGTAAAAAAGGGGGAAAATGATTAAGTTGGGTTACAAATAAATACATTTTTACTCCATAATTTATTTTCATATTGATCTATCTAAACATTGTATCACAAATCATTCTTAGTTAACTAAAACTGTAGCTTATAAAAAACTTTTTTAATTCGTTACAAATACCTACTTAGAATTTATGCATCTATTAGTTTTGCTGCTTTATGTCTGTCTATTGCAGAAAAAAAAATATTTTACACCTTTATGTTTAACCAAATACGAGGAACAACAAAGAAAGGTTTAATAAATGTCTGCTTTTCTTCTTTATCTTAAGTTATAACTGGCATACGTTATCCTGTAATATATTTTATTTCTTATAGTTAGGTTGATAACTTAGTTTTCAACATCAAGTACTCCCAATATTGAATTTTTATGTACGTTTAGTAAAATATTTCACTCTCCTTTCATTTACTATAACTTGTAAGTAAATTATGATTTTATTTGATTTGTCATAAACTTTTAACCTTCGTTATGTGAACTGATAACTTTTAATAATTAATAAATCATTCGAACATGAGTTCGAGTATTCAGTATTGAGTAAATTGCCCTTATTATGTTTAATATTGTGTTAATTATAAGATTAAATTAGAAAAAAACTTATTTTCTAATTTTACTATAGTACTTTCTGTTCTTAATTTTTATAGAATTTATTCAAGGCGGCATATGAAAATATTCGAAATACATTCTAGTGAAAATTTTTATCATTCTCAATTTACGATAACAGTTGTTAATACCCTGATTTTTTTAATTTTCATAAATTTACATCTATAAAAACTTCACTCGATATTTGAAACAATAAATAAATACAAAAAAAAACTTACACCATTTTTTTCAATCCTTCAATGAGTTTTTAAATTTGTTATCTACTATTAATTTTATAATAATTATTCGTTCATATCAAGCTTTTATTAATAATTATTCGTTCATATTAAATTAAAAGCCAATTTCTTAATAAAATAAAGCTCTCGGATACTTAGCTAGACTTTTCACTAATACTCGTACACACATTAGGAGGGTCAATTTTCTTAGTTTTGTCCGTACGTCTGTAATTCTGTCTGTAGAAGTTCAAAAAGAGAATTAGGAAGAAAGCAGTATTACTGGCTATGAATGTGGCAGGTCCTTTAGAGGGAGGACAGTCTGAAGTATACACAGCACCAACGTATTGCACAATTATGCAGATGAATTGTATCTGAAAATAAAAAAAGCGATTAAACATTGATTTTCTTTCAAGGAAACTTATTTCTGGGGTGGTTCAAGTATAACGTAACGCAATTTGGGGGGGTCTTGTAAAATGTAACCATGCGTTACGTAACATAATTTTTTTATCACTAAAAATCGTCTAAATTTGCGTTACGTAATACTTGAAGGCTCCCTCTAAAATGATGTCATGACTCAGAACAAGCTCTGTCTATGTGCTAAGTTTAATTTAAATCCACTCAACTGTTGATGAATTAGCCACACATATAAAAATCTATCCTTTGTTCTTGATATGTGTGTCAAATTTCATCATCTAAACAACAGCAGTAAATACCCTGATATCTACAAAAGTTTTTGTAAGACGTATTAATATAGCATTTAATAAATGACGTTCATCATCAATAAAGTGACGAACCTTTTAAAGATACAGATACAAGACTCAAATACTTAACTTACCAATTGAAACTTGGTCATATATCTTTTCCAGAACAAATACTTGGAAACATTAGGACCAAGAGCGGATAATCCGTAGTAAGTGTACATGAAAACATGTACTAGTGAGTTCAGGAACCCAATAAAGATGAGGGTATGAGAAGGCCAGTATTTGAGGAAGCTCCAAGTTCCAATCATCATAACAGAATGGTGGTAAAGATGCAGGAATGTGACTTGATTGAACTTCTTCCTCAGGATAAAGAACACCGTGTCAAGTAACTCGGATACTTTAGCAGCAAAGTACAACCAGATGCCAATCAAAATCTGAAAGACGAACAAAAAGTCAAATTGAATTAGCATTATGATTACGATAATATCAAGTCAAAAGAAGAATAAAGTGATGTGTAAAATAAAAGTAATTAAAACCAAAATTTTTGGGTGAATATGATTAAAAATAACGTGGTTAGAAAAACTTGCAGACGTAATGTTGTTAAAATATTGAAATTATAGTCATACCTCTTTTCGGTCATTATCTTCAGTCATATAACATTTTGTGGGCATAACTCCCGAATGCCAAAGGATTCGAAAATACTGTAAGCAATAATTTTTTTAAATTAATGGCTAATCATTAATCATCGAACATAAATTTTGTTTAATTCCCATTTCCGATTTATTCGATTTCCTCAGAATATAATAATAAATATCCAAAATAATACAGAGAACATATCAAAAATGGAATTTATCAATAAAATACATGCCTTTTGAACTAAGTATATTGAAAATGCTACTTGTATTCCATTGTATATCAGTAAGGTGTTCGTAAGCTTAAAGGGTTCTCTCTTCGTCATAATAGCAGGTCCTATTTTCAATACAAATACTAGGTATGATGCTAATATCATGAGCACTGGTCCTAAGGTTGCCATTAATGGCAACGAATCAATTTCGGCATCTGAAACATAAAATATTAATTAATTTCGGTAATGCAATCATAATATGGCTTAACATGCTTTTTATGTCAGTTTCAATTGTAATCAGGTACACTAAATGAAATCGTGAAATCTGAACAATTTAACTACTTTTCAACAGCCCAATTTCAAGTACATCTTGGGCTACTTCTACGTTATTATTCATGGTGCTTCTATATTTCAGTTTGTTATTTAAAATTATTAATAGTTTCGTCATCTTTAATATTTTAACTTTATTGTAGAAATTAGAGAAATAAGTCATACTCTGTATTTAAAAAAAAATCGCATAAATTAGTTTGTCACTTTAGAATCAGTTAAATTATATACCAAGTCAATTACTGAGAATATAACAGACACAATAGGTAATAACACAGGGACGCTGATCGGTTTATAGTTTGCTTAGTCCAGATGAATTGCGTCATTAGACTTGACAATTTGCAGAAGTGTATTAAAATTTACATTGTACATAATTGTTCGCAAGCAATGAGCTGTTTTTGACGGCTCATATTTGTTCTATTACAAATCATAAAACGTTATAGGTTTCACAGTTTTATTTGTATTAAGTTTATTATCCGTTTGAACGTTTACGATGGCCTTCAGGGCCCTTTGTACAAAGTCTAAGGGTATTCGCACATTACATCAACTCAACGTCGACTCAACTCCAACCCAACTCACAGTATGGCATTGAAATGTAAGCTCTATATTATGTTACTTAATTTTCAATCAAGCGAATTTGTCAATTAGTACGCATTGGCCACTCGTCGTCCACGCGTCGTATACCTTTAACTTACAAATTGACAAATTCGCTGTTAAGTAACATAATATACAACTTACATTTCAATGCCATACTGTGAGTTGAGTTTGAGTTGAGTCGGCATTGAGTCGGTGTAATGTGCGAATACCTTAATGCTGCCTTGTTTTAGCTTCCTTTGAAGACATCTTTGTGAGTTTATCGCACTGCCGAACACTTTGGATTGCAATACCATTTCACATGGGCTTGTGAGCGTCACGCTAATAAAAATAATTATTAGCACTTTCCTTTTTTGTACGTATCTATGGAGTATAACCAAAAACAAAATCGACTTTTTAAACCAACTACGCGACTGCAACAGGAAACTTCAGAATATTAAATATTCAAACTAGAGATTGTAAAAAAAACCCACCACATTCTGTTTTCCTGTAACTAAATCGTTACTTAATTAATAAATTTAGTATTAGACTTATAACCAGGTACCTACTGAAAGAAGTTGCACAGCAATAAAGACATGTTGTGAGCATTTTTATGACTAATTGAGTCTGGTTATTAATCATCATTACTTATTTATTTTTCTGTTATCATTATCTTTTATTGTCATCTTTATTATTACTTGTATTACTATAATTGCAATTTGATTGCGCTATTTGATGATTTGCTTCTATTAACGATAAGATGTACTTAAACGGCAATTAGTACCTATAGCTGCATTATAGTATTGAATTATTAATTTAAGTTACTTTATTGCAATGCTCTTTTATTATATCAGATATTCATGTTATATTATACAACCTGATTAGGATATCATATAATAATGAAATTAGTTTTGTTAACTCAAGACTGACATTGTTCCTAATAATAAGATCCCAGAACAAACTTCAGTTAAATTCATTAAAACAATACAGGTCTATGACGACCACTTAATGAAATGGCAGTAAACATTAACTAATTCATACATTAAAAAGAATTTCTCAAATGATATGATTCATATAAATCCGGTTCTGTTACTTAATTTGATTCGTCATTATTTGTATCAACCTCGCGAACTTTTTGCTTTGGCAAATTCTTTGCATTGTTCTTTACTGCGTTCGGTACAAAATGATTTTATTACGCAGTTTAGGGGATTTTTTAATTTTTTAGCTGTATTCTCAGCTACAAAATCCCTAAATTACTGTAATTAGAGATCTCATTTGTTAAATAAATATTATAACGTCCGCCTGAGAATATTTTTCCATAGACGTAAATGATACGAAATTTAGGCTGTTTTTCCCCGCATCCAAGGTTTATAACAGACCTGTGGTTAATATCTGACAATTTTGTTATTACACTGTAACCTTTAAAAATATGTTTGCTTTAAGAATGAGTCTATAAGTGCGTCATAGTAAAAACCTTTTTTGTTTACCTAAAAAATATTTTTTTCTAAGAACAGCGCGATTATCTATATAATAAGAGTCAAATGATTCCTATTTATTAAAATAATCGCCGTGGGAATGCTGAGTTGTATCATCTGTTGTTGTATTCATCAGTTGTTTAAACGTTTACAAGATTTTGCCAACTTTAACAACTTAAGGTGTAGAAACGATTCTAACACTACTTCTATAGAATCGCCACAACTGTGATGTTTTATTGCTTATTTTTTATTTATACACATAAATTAGTTTATATTTATCGGTCATATTTGCAAATTAAAATACACTGGTATAATTCAAATAGTCATTACGTTTGTTTTTAAACAAAGAATATATGTCATGTTTAATATGCGACAGTTAAATCTTAGTAGTTTCCTTGTTGTGATCAAATAGTCTATTCAAATACATAGTTTACAAGTCATACTTCTATGACTAAAGTTGTCATAGTTACCTTGTATAGGTATACATAAAATATAGTCACAAATAAATTTGTAGGTTATGATTTATTAAAATATAACCACCACTCAAGAAATTTCGCCATATCGGGTATAATTCGTTGAACAGCAAGCAATAAAAAAATTCAGACCTACAATGACACTACTATTATACAAGTTCACCATGTGATACAAATTGGAGTTCAAATATTTCACTAATACCTAATTAATAATTTTGAATTTCGATTTGGATGGACGGATGGATTTAGCCGGTAAAACCTTCAACTAAAGATAGACTTCATGGACATTTTAAAAGAAATAATAGGTGTACCTTTTCTTATAAATAAGCAATATATACGTTAAAAGAGGGAGGTGAAAAATTATCTGCCCAACCTCTCTCTCTCTCTTGACTTCAATAGAATCTGTATTTTACTAACAACAACATTTTTTTCCCGGAAGTAACAGTCAGAAAGTCTTTGAAAATATTCTCTGCTGCCCTTTCAACTTCTCAAATAAAGCTGAAGAAACTTCTCAGAAACTTTTTTTATAAAACAGAATAAGGCTAAGTTGATTCAATAGACAATTCAGGTGCACTTACATAGACCTTTGCTCAAATCCCATTCCGGGAAACGTAACCCTTCGGTGCTCATGTCGACGGAACTGAAACAAATTGATCTGTTATTTTCCTGTTCGAAACTAAATTCAGTGGTATCTCTTGCATGTGTTCAGCGGGAAGTAGTAAAAATATTAGAAATAGAGGTGAATAAAATAACAATAATTTACACCCTGGTAAAGAGAAGGTAAAAGCCGCGAAGGACACTAGTGACTTAAAAAATAGAATATAGTTCAAGTTAATTGATCAGTTTAAGATTTAAATGAAACTATACTTATATGTAGACATGGATTTAAAACATACAAACAAACCGACAGACAAATAAGCCAACAACATCCCAGACTAAAAAACATCGGAGATAACTTGGGATGATATTGTTACAAGTGTAATATTAAACTATTGGTAGGCAAATTTCTTTCGTCTTTCCAATAAAGATTGCCAAGCACTTCATAAATCTTAAAATTAAAAATCCACAAATAAACACGTCAACTTTGATGGTGACAACGACAACTAACCTCGTCGATCCCGATTTAGAAGAATAAAATTGAGTCTACAGATAAATAAGATCACTTTTTAATTATCAATTTGAACTGATGGGTATCACAAATAATAAAATAAATTTTATAAACTCACTGACACTGTTCCTGATTGCGATAGTCACAAAGAAACCGTTGCTAATTTAATTATAACAATATAAGCTGTGAGGCCTATGACGACCACTCAATTAATGAAATGGCTGGAAGCATTAACGAATTCATATATTTAAAAAGAATTCCCCAAGTCATAATTTGCTGACGAATACCTCATGGGAATCCGGTTCCGTTGAAATTTGGTTCATTATTACTATATCAAGGTATCGATCTGTGTTCCATGTATGATTCGTTTGTTTATCGGTTTTTTTTTACCAAAAATTAGGGCAACATAATGAGAACACATAACGTGATATTTGAAGATATTTGAAATCCTGAAGAGTAACCTAGGTTATTATCTTGGGAGAATATTTGAGTTTTTTGCTATGTATATTGTCATTTGCTCTTGTCATCAGATCTTATGAAAATGTAAGCGAATCCAGGTCGAAATCGTATTAGCCAACATTGATACAAAAATATCGCAGATCGCATTGTATTGTAACGTGTCTAAAAAATCGATTCAGATCATGAATCCTTATTAAAAAGCATGTTTTATTAATTTGATGTTGTCAATTTTGACAAAGATTTAATAATTTGACGTTGTCAATTTGGCAAAGATTTAGTAACTTGATTTGTAAATTTCAGGTTGTCGAACTAATTCGGTGTATTTCGTGTAAAACTCAAACAAGATGCAGTGTGATTCCAAAAAATATGTGCTAAAGTTTAAGAGTTTCATGAAAATTAAAACAAAATTATACAAATATTGTAGCACCGGCTTGATGAACGACAATTTTACGCAACTAGTGAACCCGCCCTCGCTTCGCTTCGGGAAACCTACGCCGAAACGAAAGTAAAAAAAGTAGCCTAAGTTACTCCTTGATACACCAGCTGTCTGCCAGTTAAAGTCCCGTCAAGATCGGTCCAGCCGTTTCAGAGATTAGCCGGATCAAACAGACAGACAATTTTTTTTAAATGTCATTTCGGTATGTGTATCGTGTATAGGTACATACGTAGGCATTTAGTAAAAAGCGGTTATTTTAATATTACAAACAGACACTTCAATTTTATTTAGTAGTATAGATAAAGCCTAAGTGAGCTAGATGGTAAACTTATTCATATTAAAAAATGGTAAGAAATCTCTGCGACGGGGCTTTTGTTGGCTGCTTTTGGGTATGGAACCCTGAGTATAATTCCATAAATAATATTCAATAAAATATATAAACGTGTAGTCCTTTCAGCAGTAACAAATTTTAAAATAATAATTAAATTCAAAAATTTATTTTAACCGTTATTGTCACGGAATAATTACTGTGATCCAAGAATAATTAACTATTGATATTTTATAGATAACTATTGTTTAAGCGCAGTGAACGGTCGTAATAAATTATGATTTATAATTATGTACTCGTAATTTATTTCTAGCAACTCATTATTAATTTTACTATTATATTTAACGATTAACATTGGCTTGTGAGTACAGACCTTAAAACACTTAAAAAAAATATTACACTTGTGATTTTTTTAACTCTGAATTGCGTTGTGTAGTGTACCTAAATTGTGTAAAAATGTATATTTTTGCTGTGGAATTCTATCAAATTCAAAAGTAATCATTAACAGAAAAACAAAACTAAAAGTGGGAGGGAATCATATTAAAAGATATACAACCTACGAGTATGTTAATTCCGCAATGAAAATAAATCTAATGACACCTAAAATGTAGAAATCCGACAAACCTTTTGGGTGCGTGTCAAAGAAGTGGACTTACATACATACCTTCTTTTATACAAACATAATTAACTCCTTATGGTACAGTCGAATAAAAAACGCTTCATGTTTCAACGACAAATATTCAAATTCGCACGCATACAAAATCAATTCACAAGTTAAAAAAATATTTAAGCGTCAAAATTGTTCGTAGAAGCATAAAAAAACTGGTTAAAAATTCAATAAAAAAACGTAACAGGGCGTAGCATTAGATTAAATGTAATCATTCAAAGTAATTTGATTATAATTGGGTCGTTGAGTAGAGTTTTTTGTTTAATGATAAGAATAAAATTTGTGAGAATTTTGTTTTTGCTAGTTATTCGCCCCGACTTTACATAGGTCGGACAGATCGTTGATCTCAAAGCCATTCGTTAATCCTTTGTTTATAACCTTACGTTATGTTACGCTGAAGAAGTAGTTTAGTAACACGTTTTAAATAACGATAAAAATATTTACTTATAGTGGCATTTAGAAAGGAGTTTGTTATATGATAATTAATTTATGCTATTGCGGCTATTCGTAATTAATATTTGAAATATTATTTAAAAATTGTAGCTAGTCCTGAGTTGTCTGGAAATTACCTTAATAAAAATTCACTCCTTTCCTTTATAATGTTATTAACAAAACGGTATTTTATATTCCAATTTAATTGTGACGTCACCGCACTAGCACAAGCACGCTTAACACTACGAATAAGCTAGTAATTTCAAATCGTTGCAAAATTTACAAATAATCGTATTACATAATTATGATTATTTAATAGTAATGATAGTTGAACCAATACACGAATTAATTACGTTTAAATTTTTAATAAGAATTTTAGTTATTACTATTATTACTTATTGGAAATACTAATCATCATAATAATCTAACATAATGAATATGTGTTACAAGTCTTTTAACATCGTTTATTAGTTAAATTTGAAATATAACTCAAGGAATTATGTTGTAATTTTGATTAATTTATTACCTAGTAGCGTCAAGTCCAAAAAAAACAGGGTTTATTTTTAATTTTTACCTTAATTTTATAATTATCTAAACTTGCGTCACAGTTTGAGGTTTTTATCAAAATTTATCTGATTCATTAACCACGCTTTAGTTATGACGTTAGAACAGTAATTTTTTATGTTGTTTTACAAGTTTTCGCGTCTATGTCGTCAAATGGGCTTCCGAGTAAACATTAGTAATGACATACATACGATAGTGTATCTTGATTATGACGATATTTCTTTGAATATAACATTCATTGGGAAACTTTTGCTAACAATATTTAAGCCAGTTATGCATAGTCATAAATATTATAAGAGCATAGTTAAAAAAAATCTTTGCACTTTACGGACTGTATTATTCTTGTAAGAAGTATGAGTAGGTACATATTTTAGGTAAAAACTAAATAACAAATCTATTATTTACGCTTTAATAATATAAATGATTTCAGCTGTACCATGTCAATTACAAACGTCTTTAAGAATATTTTACCGTCCAAATTATTGTATCTAAGTACTGTAGATGGCTTTTTAATTGATTAATTTTTAATCTACTATCTTAATACGTTTTATTTTAAACTGCCAAATATTTCACAACTTCATAAATGTGCCTAATTTAATTCGTTGTAATTAAAGTTGCGAATTCATTATAAACATTTAATTGATTTAATACTTAGAATATTTTTTCTGTTTAATTAACCAAATAAATTGCGATTGGTTCTTGCTGTTACAGGAAGACTTAGTGCAATGGTAAATCTGAGCTATGACTAATTTTTGTATTTATATTTTATTTTTATTTTTGTTTTCAAGGCAAGACCCAAGGTTTAGATTTTGCAATAAATTATTTTACAATTTTTTGCTAATGTTAACATAACACAATAATTCAATTTCATAAGTTACCTCTTTTTTGTAACCTAAGAAATACATATGTATTTAATGCCAATAACCTGTGTTTTTTAGATTAAAGATTTATTACATAAATTACCTTAATATTTTATGCACAAAGTTTAATAAAAATTTTGTGATCTAATGTATTGCAGACAAATACGCTTTTTATTTTCAAGTGTATTCATTAAGTTCTTCTTATTTTTCACTTGTGTATTTAAAAATAAGTATGTATTTAGGGTTTTTTTTTATAGTTGTTAGCATGGCAATCCTACAAATATAATAATTTTAAGTTAAGAATGTTATTTTGAAATATTTGATTTTTTGTCTGTGCTTAGCGAAGTGAGCGCGCCTTATCTATGTGAATGTTCTGAAATGTTCTCGTATCTAAAAAATGTAATTTGCAGGTTGAATGCACAGATCACAAAATTCTGAGACTTCGAAATAAATGAGCGTAGTAGAAAAAAACATAACGTACTTATCAAATGATAACGTTTCCCAGTACATTGCTCGGCAGGCCGTGCTCTGTGACATACGTCAAAATCGTAAAACAAGAAAAAAAAACATTTTTTTGTTCTGAAGATATATCTGAGTCTATACATTTTTTGATCAGAGGTTAAAAGTGCAATCAGCCATGTTTAATTTAAAACCAGTGCAAAATCAATCATACAGTCCATTTTAGCCCTACAACAATAGTAAATAGCCAAAAAATCATTCTAAATCTAAATGTAGGTACTCGTATAAAAACTACTCAAAAATAACTAAAAAATTATAACTTTTCTTCATCACCCATAAGTATATCAAAATCATTGATACAATGCAAAAACTGTTTTTGATATTATACCTACAGGATAAATAAGACAAAACTGTATAATTAATATTTTTCACTAACAATTTATTTTTCTGAGCTGCATTTTTTCTAAATTTACCGTAGTTTCTTATCAGTCGGGCTATCGAACAATAGAATGTTATCAAAACGCCTAGAAGACCTAGTCGTAGGTATATTCAACAAATTCTTATGGCATAATGATGAAAACTTGTGGTATACTATACGATAAAAATATTGTGACACTAATTTGCTATACCGGGAATACTGTTTTATATTTAACAGGAAATAATGTGTTTTATCCTTTATGAATGGTTGGCTACTTTTTTGATTCATTTATTAAATAGTTAATATAAGTGGACAGTGATATGAAGCAGTATGTATGTAAAGATTTTTCATATTTTCCAAGTAAAAACCAACGTAAAGCAATACTCTTACGTAAATTTTGTTTTTTTTTTGTATTTTTTCTTAATCATTGACATTTTTTTAATATAAATTAGCTTAAAAATAATTCATTTCTCAACTAAAATAATAAAATGACTTTATAATATACCATAAAAATATTAAACATTGATTTTCATATCAGAAATCTATTAAAGCGAAGCTAATTATAATTGAATGAAAAATTCAAAACACTCTGTGCCTAATTTTCCCGTGATATATTTTTATTAATAATTTAAATTGGAAATTTTTAACCTAACGCATTAAATATGACACGTAAGAATGTCGTTATAGTACAAATATAGGTACGTATGTTACCAGTACTGAATAACTAATTATACATAATTAATACCAATGTAATCTTTACGTAATTATTATCTCTTGACTGCATAATAAAATACAACTCGAAATTATTTATACAAATTTTTGAGAAGAAAATGGCGAACGAACCAAAAAACTTAGAGCGTCTAACAATTATTAAAAAAAATACCGAAAATATTATGTAACTTAGTGAAGTTTTATTTGGCATTTTACGCCCTCCCCTGGTGATACCTGGTGAGGGTTAAGATAACTTCCCCCCTCTACATCACGTGTATTTTTGAGTACCTACAAAGTATTTTTTTTATATTTATATAATACTGTTATAGAGTAACATCTCATTATTATAGAAAATTGAAGACTGCAGTAATAATTACAAAAATAAATACATGTGACATATTAATACAACCTCCTCCCCCCTTGAGATTTTTCGCGATTTTCGAGCCTAACGTGATTAATGGAGTCCCTTAAAGTTAGTTGAGCTAACATAATTACTGTATGCGCTGTATACGGATGGTGCATACCCATAATGTATCTCGTAAGTCTGTGAAGATAAAATTTTCCTTTACATTATTTACCTGTTTTTTGTATAAACAATACACAATATTATTCGCAGCTATTATTTACTTAGTAATGGAGATTTTTTTTTTATATCTTAGAAACGTTTAATAAATTTCATTACCTCAAAATATATATGCGTGTGCTCTTTATGTCTTTACCCTATCATCGATTAATTACAGCACAAGAGTTTTTTTTCTGTTAGTTTATTTTTGTTTTGGCAGTGAATTAATAGGATTGTATATTTGATTTTCAAAAAGGATAATTATTACGCATTCACACGTATGTATTTTTTGTTATGATGTAATTTTATATCTTTTAATCATCTTAGTTTTAAACATTTTCTGTACTAATATTTTTAATCGCAAAGCGCATTGCGATTTTTTACTATAGTTAAATTATTTATTAGATTACTTGTAGGTAATTCATCGTGAGATTATGCGTGAGAATAAATATTTTTTTCCTTATTCGGCTTGTTGACGTAACATGATGTTCCACTATTTAGGAAAAGATTATTATTCCCACATTATTGTGATATAATCAAATTAGCACTAACAATAATTATGTTAAACAACATTTCTGCAAATTGTCTGTTATTGTAGACAACTTGCTAATAGTTAAAAACTAGTGTACTATATCGAAATAGTTCATTCAAATATCGACCTTATTTATTCTCTGAATAGCCATCTATTTTTACAAAAAGTCTCTAACTTTATTAATAATTCTTTATTAATAATTTCGTCAAGGGGTACGGTAGACCCGATTAAAACCTTAAACGAATACAAAAACATAAAAAAATATTCATTTCGAGTCGACAACATAATTATTATATCGACAAAATTCGGATTATGGAGTATTTCGTTAAATTCTAATGGCACTGACAAACAAATCGCATTCGCCATCTTTGTCAGTTAATAAACGTTCCGTTTCATATTATTATAATGTCAATACCGACAATATTCATCTTTTTAAAGCGAGATATAGGTATTCTCGTAAATCTACAGGTAGGTATTGGTTAACCATTGTTAACCAATTGTTACCAATCACCCCGTATATCGAAATCCAAATTACCATAAAATGGTCAATATGTTGCAAATTATTATTGCACTAGAAGGTTACGTAATTTTAATATAATTCAACGTGTTTATTGCCAAGATAATTTTTACCTGTAACATTGCGTAAAACAATGTCTTTTGTATTCCAATGTGATAATCACCAAATTGCTACTAGATTCCCATGTTTTTTGCACAGGTAGGGAATAATTAATGCCGTTAGTTAAAGTATAAATTAAACACAAAAAATACATCTCATGAAAAAAATCTAACTATAAAAATGTTTCTGTATAAATTAGTTCAAAACTTGAAAATCATGTTTATGAGACCCAGATAAGTAACAAAAATATTTTAAAATTAATATAACGTTATTTAGACCCTGTCAACATGATAACTATTATGAATAATGATTATGAAATTGTAATCAATCAAATTGAATTAAGAATAGGCTGACAATTATTATTACCTATGACTCTCGTTTGTGAAGTAAAGATAAGGATTATGTAAATCATTACTTTAATATAAAAATTAAGTTTTAAATAATTCTTTTGAAATTTACTTAAGCTGTACTCTTGTTCTAGTTTGTAATTTAATAAAAAAAATGTTCTAGTTTGTAATTTCCAAGCATTTTTTATCTTTAGATAATATTTTAGGCCCCCTAGACACGATGTTTATTTAACGTTGCAATGACCAGTGTATTTGATACGCTCGTCCTCTGCACGATCATAATTGCGAACTCAAGGCGTTTTTGTTGATAGTAATTGTATGAAGTGACACGCACGCAAATGCAACACGAGTTCTCACGGTTATATGGATACTCACGCGCATTGTCAGTCGTAAAAAATGTCCTGTCATTGCACTGCACCGGGGCCCCTGAAGTCAGGGGCCCGAATCCTGACTAACAATCAAGAATTAGAACTTTCGAATTTTTTTTTCACATTCAGAGTATAAATTAACCAGGTTGCAGTAACCTTGCATAAAAATATTTAAAAAAAATACAGGGGAATTCCCAAATTTCTGAATAAGATAAGAGGCTACGATAAATGATAAGAGGCGCGGTTTTGCTTGCAGAAATCATGGATTTCTATTATAAAATGGCGAAACTATTTTATTGGGGCTGTAGTTTATTTTTTGTAGAAGGCCTTTTGTAGTTAACTAGTTACTTCACAGATCCTGTGTATGTGTAATGGCTCAAAGTAGATTTTAAGTTACTATTGTGACTGATAGACCAACGTTTATTCTGCGGTCGTGAATGTTTGAACGGTATAATTTGAGTTTTTTGTGTTCGTCAGTTTTAGTGTTCACACTTCAAACAAAACATCTCATAAGTTTACTGAGAATTTTGAGAAGTTTTGAATAAGAAAAAAATACTGATAAACAATATAATTATAGAGCTATGTAGGACTGAGCGTATTTGTCACTAGACTAATTGAAAAAAAATATCTGTGTATTTGTGATATGTTTAGGTATAAATGGATCCAATAGATGGCGCTACTGTCGAGATAGTTACATGTTTTTAATAATAATTATGTAATATTTACATGTAATCGAAATTCGAATTCGTTTTGTACCTACGTACAAATCTGGTACAAAGCCAAAAACCCATAAATAAATATTCATTGATTGTATGATAATGAACTTGAGCTTGTTTTCAATTTAAATTATTATTTCACTTGATATAATCAACGTAATCTAATGATACGTAGTAGGTATATAAATTATTCAACTATTTTATTATATTCACTTTACTGAACGCCGGGTTTGTCCAGTTAAGTATATAAACTATTTTTTACCTGATTAAAAAAATATGTTATCAATTCTACATGATTATGTATGTAATATTCACCGACCAAAAAATATATGGACGCAAACTTCGGAAGAAAGAAGTGTAGCAGAGAAAAACCTAAGGTTAATAACAAATGATAACATTTCCCGGTATATTTATTGGCAGTTCTTGCTCAGTGACATACATGTGTCAAATCGTAAAAAAATATATTTTTTTGTTCTGAGGTTATATTATTAGCTCTGCGAAATATTTACGTACGATAAAAGGCTATACAAAATTTTACATTACGTTTATTAGGTATAACCTACTAGATTTATTATGAAATTGTAGTGTATGGACAAGTATGTATTATTAAACCAAGTTTCGTTTAAATTTTTCTGATACTCGAACAAATGGCCAATGACTTAAAAAAAAAATTGACGTTAACAATAAAAATTAACATGATTTTTTTCCAAAAAATATTAAATTGACAAAAATGTTGCATAGAATCGACCTCGTTGCAATTTTAATAGTGATATAGTTAAAGACTGATTTTTTTTTTATAAAAAGAAATCTATAGGTATTTCTCAGGAATGTCGTCAATAATTAATTTCATAATCAATTCTATCTTAATGGTCTACTGCTCGTGATTATGCAAATTTATTGGAGTTATGACATTTCATTTTGAACAAAATTAATTACGCTTCTAATATGGTTTGTAACGACACCTTAATTAATAGAAAATGAAATACAGACAGGATATATTGTTGACTAGTAGACTCGCCCTCGCTTCGCTTCGATGTATATTTTTTCAATATGGCTGACCGCGTCAACTATCATGATTCCCGTCAGTTAGAAAAATCCCAAACAAAATAACTTTTCATAGAGTGGACTGATTTAAATAAAATAAAGCCTAAATAACGCCACGAGTTCAGGATTATTTATTCATGTATTTCATCCACTGTTCTGTCAAATGCAGGTAGGTAGAAATTTGAATGATATAGTTTTTCTTTTCTCGGTCTGGATATGGTAGTGTTCAAGTATTAAGTAAGGCAATTTTTAAACATTTTTTAACCCCTCTACCCCCAAATTGCGTTACGTAATTCTTGAACAGCCCCTATGTAATGTATCCTTTGTCTTTTATATTGTCCATACAGGAAATCTTACTGTGGTTTATTGCTTACACATTTATTTATAGAGCTCTGTTTTGACGTGAAAGATATTCCTTGGATTTGAATAGCTATATATTTATAAATTAAGAAACATGAAAATAGAAATTTCAAAAGTAAGAAGAAGATTTTATTTTAGATTCAAATCGTTTTAATTTAAAAGTAATCAAACAAAATAATAGATAAAACCTCTATCATTTTATCTTGTCCTATTTAGCATCCAGTTTTTTGAAAACCTAGTAACGGAAATCACATATTTTCGTTCTATTCATCCTTTTCCAGTAATGTTTGAGTAAATTCATCACTTGAATATAACATTATGGTTAAATATTCACAAAAACTGCTTTGAAAATTAATGTTATTTTTTTAAATAAGACAAGTTAAAAACTGACCATAGGTACTATTTCCGTTACGTCGTAGGGAAAAATAATAAGAGTATTAATTTTCTAATGTCGTAATATTATCGATAATATTAGTAATATTTATTAAATTATTAGTTACTAGAATAGTAACTAACCCTCCCTTACTACACTAACTAACAACAATTTCAATATATTTTTTTCAGACATTACGAGTACTTAGATATACATACTATCAATATTAAAAATTAAATGATATTATTATTACTATTATAAGTATATATTATTATATATTTATTTTTACAACAGAAAAATAGTCAGTTAAAGCATTTTTAATCTCCACAATAATTTATATGTAGGTATATGTTACAGTTAAAACCCGTTCTTAGATAAAACGCGTTTTTCCTAGTTAAAACTAGTTTTTACTAAATGCCTTTGTGAAAACTAGAAATACCTAGTCAAAACTAGAATTTACCACTGATATATTTGATTTTTAGATATAACTAGTTAGAGCTGTAGTTAAAATTAGCACTAGATACGCTTATTTGGAATTGAAAACAAGATATAGTTTTAAAAATATTTATTAAAAATATTTATTAAGACTATGTCACACCTGTCGCCGGAACCCCGCTTACGCTGGGTTCCTCCTTTTTTTGGGTTAAACCAGAGACCTAACAAACCTAACCTAACCATATATCAGAATAAGGTACGATGAACTGTTATCTCGGTCGGAACAGTTTTAACTGACTCGTTTCGGTAAAACGCTTTTTGTCTAGTAAGAACTAGTTTTAACTGATATTAATGCTGAGTATTAATTAATTCTAGTTTTCACAAAGGCATTTAGTAAAAACTAGTTTTAACTAGGAAAAACGCGTTTTATCTAAGAATGGGTTTTAACTGTAACATATATAGTACGAGTACCTACGTATACAAATATATTAATACCTCTATCATAATGAAGTGCATATCCGTTTCCCATATTAATAGAGATCCCAAATATGTATATTATGAAATTGTCAAGAAGGTGTTATTTAAATCTGTTTGGTTATTTCATTATCATACAGGTGGAGATAGAAATAATTCTAAAAAATATTGTTACATTTTAGTTTTTATTGCGACCAAAATGCACCAATAATACACTAATATAGGTAATTATAATGTTCACCAATGTACAATTTTGACCGCTATAATTTTTTTATTAGTAGTACCTATAGACTTAATTTGTTTTTTTATAAAACCACTAGAAATAATTAAATAAATACACGCTAAATTGATCCAGGAATATTAATTTATTTCTTTATTTCAATTTAATCACCTTTGTTACTAAATAAATTATAATAAACTAAGTACATACCTACTAAGGCTATGCAATTACATTTAATGTCGATTAAATAATTACACGTTTAGGTATTTTTTTTATAATTCCAATATATTTTATTATATTTATATATTTTTTTATTATATTAAAATATTTTTGCTTACCTGTTAAAGTATTAATTTGTCTTGACAGAAAATATTTTTCGTAAATATTTTAATACAGCTCCACCAACACCAATGTCTGTTATATAACTGAGTTCAAAACATAATGACTTCTTCCGTATGCCAATGTATGAGTTGTTATCAACTTGAAGGCGGTGAAGTAAATACGTATTTACGCGCTGGTAATAAAGTTCAGTATTGTATAATTAAAAAAACGCGACAACTGATAGGTCTGACGTTCAGTACCTAAGTATTGGGCTTTACCTAGTGTTATGAATTTATGAAGCTTATTTTCAAGGTTTAATTTCCATTTACGTGTACAAACCGAGTACATATTTATGCACCCTCAGTGTCAATAGAAATACATTATGTATAAAATATAATAGTGTAGTTACTGAATATAGTTCAATATGCAAAACAATTTGTAACTGAGCTGGGATTCTAATATCTGTGTCCCCAATATGAATACTTGTTTTGTAGTGGTCCCTTTCTGGACCTTTCATGCACCAATTTATCTTCCTAATAATCAGCGTGCTCCGCTTGAATTAAATAAATTCTATTTATGTTTTTACTTTTCATTATGAGACATAGGTAAAATATGTAAAATGATTTTTATAATGCACTTAAAGGATTTCGTAATTTTTACTTTATGTAAAAAAGTAAACAATCCATTATTTAATAATTTTAAAAAATCTGTAAGTAGTCATCAAATATTTTTTTGCATGTAAACATGTACATGTTCCATGTAGCTTCCACTCCTGTAATAAATATAAGTAGGCATAAAAAATTTAAAGATATAGCAACGCACTATTTCACCAAGCAGTGGTGCAAATACTAACGATCACTAAATGGACTAACTTACACTAATACTATTGTCTTAAATCCTTATAATAACGTATTATTAACAGATAATATAAATGACTGCTGCAGATAATATTCATTTTAAAACCAAAACTAACATCCCTAACGAACTAGCGATCACTCCTACAATCCTATTCGAGGTTTGTAATAGATATCCATGGAATGCATTCCAATTCACATTACATAAAAAACGAGTAAAAAAATCTTGAATAAGGTATTTAATTAATCAGTGACCTATGCTATTTCATTATCATTCCATTATATTTCTATACGTATAGCATACTTACTTACTTCTATATATTAAACTAGACGATGCCTGCAGCTTCGCCTGCAGAAAAGTCGTTAAACAAAATATTAAATTTATCCCAAGGGAACCTACAATCAGGATAAAATGTATCCTATATCCTATTCCTAGATACGAACTATCTGTGTGCTAAGTTTCAGCTTAATCCGTTCAACTGTTAGAGTGTGATGGAACCACAAACATCTTTCACATTTATAATATTAGTAGGAATATAAATGCCCTTATAATTTAATAAGTTCAAAAATACCTGCTTAATAACCTCAATTGGTTTTCCTTATCACATAATTCAAGCGAGATGGCGATTTTTACAAGAAGTTACTACAAAAACATAGAACTGTGAAATTGCTCATAAATTTACAACGTATAGAATTTTTGTGTAATGTAGATTATGAATGCTACGACATAGGGTGTTTTGCATCCCAATAAAGTGCATAAGATATTTATATTGTAAACTTTTTACACCTCTACTATATCTAGAAAGTCAACATGCTAAATTAAATTAAGAAAATATTGTATGATTATTAACCTGTACAACCCACGCGATCATTGTAGGGTTATAACGCATTCTTTATTGAATACTGACTTAATTTAAAACGACGTTTTTTTGAGAAATCGCAAAAGATCTTGCTATGAGTACTTGTTGATGAATGAGATACTAAATTACTAATCATTTTATATAATTATGTATAAAATCTCGCTAAAAATCGAGAATAAATGTTTGTATTTTGCGTATAACTGTTTAGAATGATAATACTAATAATTATAAACGCTACCACAAGTACCACACTCATACTTCCGCAGTAAGATACCCTTTGTCGCGGGTGGCATAGACAACAAAAATAACACATCATTAACACCCATGACCCAAGAACAAACATATATCTGTCACATAAATATCTGCCTCGGCCGGGAATCAAACCCGGTAATGATAATTATGTAATTAGAATAATATAGTGAACTCCTGATGAAAATACGGAGCAAAGATTGTCTAATATTTTTTTCAGTGTTTAAATAAGTAGGAGTTTTGTTGTAAGGAAATAAATTAATGTTTAATCAACGACTAGCTGCCCGGCAAACTTCGTACCACCTCAGAATCAATATTTTTTTTTTTGTATTTACTCACCTTTTAAACCTTCCCTGGACTTCCACAAATAATTTAAAACCAAAATTAGCCAAATTGATCCAGCCGTTTTCGAAGTTTTAGCGAGACTAACGAAGAACAATTAAATTTTTATATGTAAGAAAGAAGGTATTCTATACTTATTATATTTTTTAGTTAATATTATAACGTCCTTATTAAATTACTTAACAAAGTGTTCCCCACAACATTGCATTCGCCCTTATTGTCTATAAAATAGTTACATGGCAGTAAGTACCTATTGTTTAAAAAAAACGACGTATTCATTATGTTTACATCAAACCGCGTAAAACACCATTTTTTTTGTATCCTATTGTTAAATTAACAAATTAGGACATCGAATCGAAGTGAATTAGGGAATAACGATTATTATCGATATTAGTGGAATATCGATAAAAAAGCGAATATAATTATCGGTAATCTGAAGTGACCAATAACAAAATATTGATATTTATAAAAATAATTTTCGTATTTATTTAAGTTTATTATATTTCAGAATTTCAAACTCAAATTTAAATGATCCTCTAATTAATTGTCAAAGAGATAACACAATTATAAACAATCCTATTTTATCTTAATAATTCTAAACATAAATGAGAAAGAAATTTCACGCGAGCGAAGCCGCGGGCAACAGCTAGTACTTCAATAATTTGTTCGTTCGTTACCACTAAATTCAAATTACTGTTTTTTGTACTTTGAATCTTAATTGAGCATTCAAGGTTTTCATTAAACTTATTTTAAACTTCCCACGGGCTACGACTGGTTTTGGTTTCTAAGTTTCAAGTAATTTGAAATGAATTATCATGGGGCCTAATTACCCTTCTTGCTATGATAATTGTATTGCCGTTTCCAAAATAACTATGGAAATACGTACTTCATTATCTCAAGTTAAATTTAACCCTACTTGTAAGTTCAAACATTTATAGCTTGTAATAGGTATTATTATTTTTATCTAATGTTTGTAGGTTTTTCTATTTTCCTAAAACAAAAAAATCAATACAGTTATTAAAAAATGTAAAAAAAAAAAATTACAAAAACCTCAACTTAATAAAGTTTCGATTCGTTTTTTCGTTTAAATATGTTTTTAATTTTTTTTAATAGATTTAAACGACTGATCTTGAATTTTATATGGAGCAATAGAAAATTAATGTAGCTTTTAATTTTCTTTGACTTTTCTTCACTGAATAGCATACTCCGCTATAATGGTTGTAAGTATTACCCGACTGAGACAGAAGGTGGGGTAAAGATAGGTTCTATTGGCACGCTCTACACCTTAAATTGGCGAAATTCAAAATGAGACGTTTCGTCTTTACTGAGGGTGTGACATTGGCTCTGTATATTTTTTTAATATGGTGACATTAAATCATTAATTTTAACAGTCTGATTTTTTTTGTGTTAAGAAATTACGTTTAATAATTAATTTTTAAATTAAGTATTAAATTCAGTTTAACTTTCTAAAAAAAGGTGTAAAATTCCACCTTCTAACTTTGCATAATCATGGATACCTATTGTATGTAAAATACTAAATGATAATTAATTTATTGTTGTTTACAGATTAAATTGTTTTACGTGTACCTTATAAATATTGATTTATCAATACTATTCTGTTGCGTTTGATATATTACTCCTTCAATATATCAATCAAAAATCAATGTTAAAATATACAATATGTCCGGATTAGGAGCGATTGTATCAGTATCATGTAACTGATTACAGCGCCACCTATTCTGTTGAAAATTAACCTATTTCTAGCGCCATCTATGGAACGTGTTGCACAACACCATTACAAGTAAAAGATGGTGGAAGTCTCGATTTATTTTCTTACTAGTGGACCGCCTTCGCTTCGGTTTGGTGTACCTTTTACCTCATCTTCATTTAAGCAAGAAATATGCCATGTTGTTGACAAATGATTAAAAAAAAATTACTACTGCTGTTGTATGTTTTTTTAATATGGCTGACCACGTCTGTCGTTACGTCAGTTAATGAAGTCCCCATGTAGTCCCATACAAACTTTAAATTGTAATAAGTTTTGATAGAGCGGTCTGATTTAAATAAAATAAAGCCTATAACGTCCTGAATTAAGTATTATTTATGTATTTCATCAATTTTTCTGTCAAATCAGACGTTTTGGCGTGATGCTCTTTCAAACACACAGACAAACAGAGCCCCCCCAACTTTTAATTTTATTTTTTTTATAGATTACAGCTCTACAAAGAATAATGTTAGTTGCTGCATTAGTACCTTTATGAGTTTTATCATATTGGTTTACCAAACGAGCTAAACTCGGATAGCTATACTGACCTTTTGCTATCTGTAGGTTGAACGTGAACGAATTAATATGAATGCAGTCAATTTAAAAACTGTAGGTACCCATAGTATAGCCTAATGTAACCTTTTTAGTCTGCATTGTAGACATTAAATCGGTCAATGACGTTTGTTAATAAAGTCAGTGCATCACTCAAGTAACAGTAAAACTAAAAATTAGACACCTTTTTTCAGACGAGATTTGGTCCCTATGTGGGACACTAAATCTGATATTGATAAAATTGCTAAAAAGAGTATTGTAGAAAGGAATTTAAAAGCGTAAACAAAATGCATACATCATGTTAAAGATTAAATTTTTTTTCGAATTATCTAATTTTTTGTTTCATCTGCTATTTGTCATGTCCACCAGGGCGAGCGCAAAGATCCAGAATTTTCAGACTCTAAATTTTCAGTTGGGGAGAGTGGGGTTGAAAGAGCCAGGGGTTTTTTCTATTTTAGAAATAGTTGCGTAGGTACAATTTACTCCTGGACCTTTCTACCCCGCTCTCCCCTACTGTCAGTGTTAATTCGAAATCTGACCAATCCCGGACGTCTACACCTAGCTCATAGAATACAGAATCTAATTCCTTATGCGAATTCTAGACGTTTTCGCCCATATAAAGTCAAAATTACGTTTTTCATTTTCCAAAATTACACCTGGCCACCATACGCACATAGACCTGTGGGGTTTTATTATATGTAATATATTTTGAATGTTTCATACATGTAAAATTGTTAACCCATTTTTAGCCATTTAATAATAACCCTAAAAAATTATAGTAGTCAAAACTTCAACACTTTTGTCAGTGCTTTGTTAAGCTTAATAAATCGTCTGATTGCGACTGTATAAATGCATGTACACAACTATATATAAGATTATTCATTATACTGTCGTCGTTGCCGTAGGATATAACAATAGTACTTAGCATAAATAATTAGTCTTTTTTTTGGCATTCGATTGGAGTTTTGTATAAGTGTTAAAAATATAAAATAAAAATAAATCGAATCGTCGATTAATCAAGCAGTGAAAATTAATAGTGCTAAAAATAAATCATGGCTATTGAAATAATAAACGACAGGGTAATGAAAAATGAAACATTTTGGAATTTTAAAGGGGAAGGTAAGTTTTTGGGCATTATTATATTTTTATACATTGGCTTAAAGTTATTAATAATAATTTTGTTATTGATTATTACTTATATTTTTTACTATTTTTAATTATATTTTTTTTGCGCTTCCGTGCTTTGGATTGTTATTATGTCGTTAAACCATGTCGGAAACTTACGGGTAGCATAAAAGTTATTTTATTTAAGCTTTTCACTAACCCTTTCACGAAACCGCACTGGGGCAGCTTGGTGGAGTATTCTCTACGCCTCCTCAGTAATGAGAATACGTCTATGGCCCTTAGTGGGCATTTAGTGGGCTGAAGTCATTCATTACATAAATAAGCAATTAGAAAGTAATAAGTACTTATAATAATGACAAGAAATTAGGCTTACGCAGTGATCTGCCAGCATAGGATTGGTTTTTGAAGTAATTTAAAGTGTTTGAAGTAATTTGAATTTGCTGTAATTATAACAAATTACAAATCATCATACTTAATAAAAATGTTGATTGACTGACAGACACGCTACAGCCTAAACGGATAGACCTAGAAGTATGAAACTTGGCACAGAGGTTCCTTCTAGAGTGTAAGGGAGCACTAAGAACGGATTTTTGGAAATTCCCACTTTTAGGGGGGAAAATAGGGGATGAAAGTTTGTATGAAAATTAAAGCAAGCAGTTTGCAAATTAGTATTTAGATTTTCGATACTAAGATAAGAAGTGCGGATTTTTAAAATTTTAGGAAATTAACCCATAAGGGGGTAAAATAAGGGATGAAAGTTTGTATAGAAATTAACCAAATTTTAAAGCTAGCAGTTTTCAAATTCGTGTTTGGGTGTATGGTTGATTAGGATGAAAAACCTTATTCAACGATTTTTTTTAATCAACCCTTAAGGGGGTAAATATCACCGCAAAACTATAATTTCCGCAAGCAAAACTGCGGGCAAAAGCTCGTTGAAAAATAAAATTATGCGACACTAACAAAAATTAATTTAATTAGGTACCACCTACTCGTAGTGTCAAACTAATGAATCTAAGTAAATTGACAAACAATCAAACTAACTAGAATTACGATTTTACAGTACATATTGAAAAAGCAAGCTTAGTTTTTTTTTGTAACTACAGTATAAAAGGTTATTTTTAGTATGTTGGGATTATATATTTGGTGGAAACTATGAAATCAACCACACTATGAGAGTTATAATATGTTTCTGAACAACTTCAGTCGTGTCTTTTAATACTAAGTATAATTTATAATATAGTTAATTACTCATAATTATAATATAACAATTCCTTCTCCATTGTCATTGCGAATCTATACTTCCATACTAATAATATAAAGCTGATGAGTTTGTTTGTTTGTTTGAACGCGGTAATGTCATTAAGTACTGAAACGATTTGAAAAATTATTGTAGTGTAAGATAGTCCATTTATCGAGGAAGGTTATATACTCGTAACATCATGCTAAGATGAATAGGATAGAAGAAGCAATAAAAAATATTGCGAAAACGAAAAAAATACGCGGTGGAGCCGCGGGCGATTGCTAGTTGGATATACAAATATTCAAAATTAAATCTTTAGATATGTAACGTATTTTAAGTGTTCGTATTATTCATTTTATATGTCTGTGACGGTTTATTACCAAATGTAGTTAGTACTTTATTGTGTGAAAAATGTAAGATTCAAACAATGCTGTAGGTATCTATAATTATGATGTTTATTGTGGTGTTAGTGTTTTAGGTTTTTATATCGGCACTGTGCGAATTTATTTAGATTTGATGTGATGTAAAAAACTAGCGTTACCTTGTGTTTGTCACTGAACTTCTAAAAGGCAGGATAAAACATATTTTAATAAACATTTTGTAGTACTTTTAACAAGTATACAGGGTGTAAAGAAGGGTAAAGGGTACAAACTGGATACGATAGGTGATACTGTTGTTGAGATACTTCAAGTGACCACCCAAACTATTAGTTACTTTCAATCGCCCACGGCTCTGTCTGCGTAATTTTCCCGTTTTCGCAATATTTTTTATTTCTGCTTCTCTCCTGTTCATCGTAGCGTGATATTGTATAGCCTATAGAGTTGTTCGAATTAAATCGATAGTTACGAAATAAAAAGACACTGTAAGATTGTTTACTTTTGAAATCACGACGGAAAAAACAAGGTATCAACATAATTCGTATGCAAAGGTGACATATTGACATTAATTAATGAAATAAAGACACATAATAACAATAATGACGCCATAATTGATATGAAATGAAAGGGTTAATTAGCACATTTTAAATATTTATACATACTAGTATTGACAATAATATTATAATAGTTAAACAAAAAAATCATTGTAGGGGAAGATGGGGTAGCTTCATACAGTTTTTATATTTTGGCTTATAGAATTCTCTCTGGTATCGATATCTATATCGATTCATCAAAAAACAATAGTCTCAGTATCTTACTTTATATTAAAAACATCAAATGATTATAAACACATTTGTATGGATTTTTATAACAATTTAAAACAAAAAAAAGAAATATATGAATGTGCCCCACATACGGGGCACTTTCATACAGGCTATGGGGCAGATTCGTACATGTGGAAAAATACACAAATTGTACATGAAATATTTATATATTTGTAAAAACCAAAGTTCAGTATTAATATATAGGGGTACAACGTTTTCATGAACATAATAAAGAATATTATTAAAGAATAATAACATAAAAAACAACGTTTTGTTTTTTATACCACGAATGGAAATAATTTAGCCTATAAGTTTTCTGATAAATTCCCCTTCTTTCATTCCTTTCCCTGTTTTATTTAGTTTTGGTTTACTTGATTTAACTAAATCTTCATTAAATAAACTCAAACTTCTCTTTCTTTCTCTTGTTTTACTCTTTCGTTGCTTTTCGAATCTTATAATCTGTTTAATTTTTTCCAATTCTTCTGTCCTATTTACTATTATTCTATTATTCCACTCCTACTTCGCTTTTTCATGTAATTTCAAACTATTTTTACCATGCAAAATAAAATAAAACCATAAGTTAAATTTAATTTTTCAGATAATAAAATGGGGCACATTCATACGGTATGTATGTGAATACAGTATGAATGTGCCCCATATACTGCTGTATTAACCTGCCCCATGATAAAAAAATTAAATAAAAATATTTTTATAAAAAAACCAACCATATATAGGATTATTCGCAGATCAATTCACAAACTTAACCCTGTTATCTTATAAATAAAACAGAATTGGACAGTCTCAAGAACAATTGTTATTAAAAAAAGACGTTAAAAGTGAGGGTTTAAAATTATTTACGCCCGGGCTAATCACATTCCATGTTATACCGACAACCGTTTAGCGGCGATTGCTGTCAAACTCCATTGACAACCACACACTAGAGTAAGCTATGCGTACACGCATAAGTCATTCGGTTGATGTGGGCCCAACATTAGATATAGCTAGTGTATGTAGGTGCCCCTTGTACGAATCTGCCCCACTTCCCCCTATGTATATTAGCAGCTGTTATTTTTGAATTCGCATCCGTTTCATGCTTGTTAGAGTGTATCTAGCAAGTAGTGCTAGTCATGTTGTAGTTTTAGAATTTAGGGGCAGATATATGAAATTCAAATTCAAAATCATTTATTTATATAGGTATCAAAGGTACACTCATGCACGTAATTTTTTCAATCTACTCTCAATTCGTACTTTGACATGGAGGAGAAGAAACGGGGAAAGAAACTCCCCCGCACAATTATTTACCCTCTGTCCCCCTTGTCAGCAAATAAAAGTAAGCAAAGATCGTAATGCTTTTTTATTGATTGTGTTTGCCAGTAAAATCGTAAATACCTACCCACTGCTGACGTAATCACCATCTAGACCCAGTCATCAAAAATAAGCAAAGAAAATACCCCTTATAGTGCTGACGTAATACTTGAATGGCCCCTTACTCGTATTTACTATTGACCCAATTGAGAAAGAGTCGCAACGAAAATTGAATGACCTTTTTGCGAATACATTTCATTGTACATTTCAATCTCTTTGTAACCGACAGCGAACTTCTATTGTTAAATAGGTCTTTGAAATCGTGTCATTGTCACTATTGTTTTTCAACTGTAAATAGATTTTAGGTCGTATGTAAATGTTTGGATTAGTTAACTAATGGAGTACCACAATTGATCCTTGTTTGGACTCGGCTAGTTTAAAAATTATAGTCTTTGTCACTTCTACGATTGAGAAAACTAAAACTACAAGTCACATATTGAAACTCTTGAAGTCGTTTCAGCATACGCGCTTACACGCACGCTATGATACGCGCTTCAAAAAACCGGGACGCGCGTAATCCTACTTCCTACTAATATTATAAATGTGAAAGTTTGTAAAGATGTTTGGATATTTGGAGCCGCGGGCATCGTCTAGTCTGTTATATTTCGGCGTGTTTACTCGAACCGGTAATAGCGTCGTGTCAGTAACAACATTGATTCTGATGTTATTCGATGAGAAAACGAAAAAGCTCTTGAGGTCTTCTTATGTTCTCTGTTTGAAAAAAAGAAACGTTTATTTCGCCATGGTAATGAAAATATACAAAAAGAAAAAAACAATTCAAAATTTTACTTAAAATTAGCAAAATTTTAGGAAACTAAAGATTACATTAAACAAGTTTTTTGAAAAAAAAAAAGATTCGGCTCAGCCTGTGCCATCGCGACTAGGACCCATGGCAGCTGGTTTCTTTCTTTCTCAACACTTCTTATTTCTGTTTCATGTGTGTTTTCCGAAGCAAAACAGTGTATGTTGCCAGGTACTAATAAAAAAAATTTTTCTTTCAGTGGACTATGTCGACGATTGGTTCCTAATGAGTAACCCGTTTCCACTGGCCCTAATCTTATTAGCATATTGGATGTTTGTCCTGAAATTGGGCCCCGAATACATGAGCAAAAAGTCTGCGTACAACTTGCAAAATGTCCTCGCTGTTTATAACATTGCGCAGATAGGATTTTCCTGCTATCTTTGTTATATTGTGAGTATACTATATTTACTAATAATAGTGTATTTGTACATCGGTCTCCGGAACGGAAGGCTTCTATTTCGAATCGGGTAAATTTCTCTAATTTTGAGTGATGTTAGGTTTTCATTTATTGATTCTTAAGCAGTACGATGTTTGCCGGCTTACCTTACTTACTAAAATTAAATACCTAACATGTAAACATCAATTTTTTTTTATATTGAATGACGAATTCATGAGGTGTTGAGTAATTTTTTAACTTGTATTAGAATTTAATGAAGTGCTTTATTTTGTTTCAGGGAACGAATATGTTATTGTCACACGGATTGATAACTTCGTCGTGTCTTATGGAAGTAGAAGCAAATAGACTTTTAGTAAGATACATTTATTATTTATTTAAATTAGAGGATAGATTTTATAGGATCTTGAAATGTAGGTAATAATAGACTCTGCTTTCAAATGATTACCTTTCCTGGTATATAAGTATTGCTTGGCAGGCCGAGCTTTGCGACATAATTGTCAGATCGCAAAAGTGGAAAAAAAAGTTGACCTCACTTTTTTATGATTAATGTTTAAAATTGACTATAAATATTGTCTATTGTTTAAAATCTATTTATCTCCTATATAAGTGTTTATAAACTTCTGACGGTCTTTCCTCTTTCAGATAACAAGCAGTGCTTACGCCTACTTCTTCGCCAAGTTAACGGAGCTTCTCGACACCATATTCTTCGTTCTGAAGAAGAACTTTCGCCAAATTACGTTTCTCCACGTCTATCACCATTCCATCATGCTTGTGTGTACTTGGATGACTCTCAAATATGAACCTACGTTTAATACTACCTTCCTTGGCACTCTCAACTCTTACGTCCATGTGGTTATGTACACATACTACTACTTATCCGCCTTCCCTAGCTTATCTAAATACCTGTGGTGGAAGAAATACATCACTAAGATGCAAATCGTAAGTTGATTAATAATAATGTTTTAAGTATCTTATTTTTAGCCATCGACGCAAAAAGAGCAGTTAAAAGTTTGACGTGTCTGTGAGTCTATCTGTCTGTGGCTCCGTAGCTCCCGAACGGATAAAGCGATTTCAATTGAGTTTATTTTGTATTAAAGGTGATTTATTTGTGATAGGTACTTTGAATTAATGTTGACAACCCCGTAACCAAGTTGGTAGTGACCTTGCCTGCGAAGCGAGGGGTCCCGGGTTCTATTCCCGGCCGGGGCAGATTTTTATGTGACAGACAAATGTTTCTCGGGTCATGGGTGTTAGTGACGGTCGTGTTATTTGTGTTGTCCATGCCACCCGCGACACTGGGAATCCTACTGCGGGGGTATGAGTGTGTTAGCGTCTATTTATTTAATTTGACTTTTGAACAATTCAATTTTTTTTTCTGACAGACGCAGTTCATCCTGGTAATACTACAAGCAGCTGCTAGCTATTTCTTCTCGGGATGTCCACCTTCCTACACGTTGCTGACTTGCATAGTCTTCAATGCCTTTTTATTTACGGGATTATTTATCAACTTCTATGTTCAATCTTATACTAAAAAAACGAGTAAACTGAAGGAATAAAATATGTGTGTGCGCAATTGTATTTTTATTCTATTACCCTTATATTATACTAGACAATGCCCGCGGCTCCGCCCGCGGAAAAGTCGATAAACAAAATATTGATTTTATCCCAAAGAAACCTTTAATCGGGATAAAATGTATCCTATGTCCTATTCCTGGATGCAACCTATCTGTGTACCAAGTTTCAGCTTAATCCGTTCAACGGTTAGACCGTGAAGGAGGGACAAACATCCAAACATCCAAACATCTTTACAAACTTTCACATTTATAATATTAGTAGGATTAGTAGGATTATAATATTATTTTTTAGTATTTATATTTGTAAGCTAGTTATCATACTAATATTATAAATGTGAAAGTTTGTAAAGTTGTTGGGATATTTGGATGTTTGTAAGTCCTTCACGCTCTAACGGTTGAACAGATTAAAATAAAATTTGGCTCACAGATAGTCTGAATCCAGGAATAGGGCATTGGATATATTGTGTCCTTATTATAGGTTCCCTTGGGATAAATTCAATATTTTGTTTAACGATTATTCCGCAAGCGAAGCCGCGGGCAACGTCTAGTTCATAATAAAGCTGCTCTGTAGTTTTGTCATGTTCATCCGGTCGTATGTGGAGTACCTACAAGTACCTAGCTCAGAAACATTTAGTATTACACTAATTAAGTTTTTATTATAGGTTACTAATTACCATATTGTTTCTACTCTTTCACAAAGACAGCAAATTATTCTAATTTATAACAACTCATTAAAACTACGTCATAATGAGTTCACAATTAATATCAACATTAGCCCCTACTTTGCATTTGCGTTTTCATGACGATATTGTAGTCAAGTTGTTTGCGTCATCAATAAAAATATTAATTGTCATGTGACAAACAGCAGGAATTTTCCCTTGTCTTTTGATTGCTTTTATTACTTACTTATACGCCACTTACTATACATATAAACGGTCGGTAAACTTATTAGTAAATGTTGACAATTAGAACAATAAAAAAATTAGGAGCGCAATCTACTTGTTTAGTAACCTTTTACTAGATGTAGTACACTAATCTAAATTAAATATTTATTAATTCAAAAACATTCACATCTTCTTGTAAAGTTTGAGCAACACGTTTGTATGTTTATTAATGAAAATATTATTGAGCCTTTCATGGATATTAGTGCCAGAGCCACAAGGAGCCAAAGAGCCACATACGGCTCCAGAGCCACACTTTGCCGACCACTGTTATAACCGACTCTAACTTTACGACTGTAACTTTAGCCAACTTATATTATTCCTTCCTTCAGCCAACTTACTTTATTTCTCAACCGATACACTGGAAACTCTAGCCAACTTGCTAGCTTTTATCAGCGCAATGATACTGATACAAATTCGGTTATTACAAGAAACTTGAAGGTAATTAAAATAATAGGTCAAAACAAAATAAAATTACACAACAAACTTCATTGTAGGTAATTTATTATTTTATGTAAAATACTCTTTGTACTGACAGCATAAGAATAAAATGAAATAAAATTGAATTTCAGTTTTAATTGCGCTTAAAATAATGGTGTATTAAACAATCGTTAAAGTTCTTGTCTATTAAATATGGGTATAAGGACTTGTTCAAGTATTTCGTAATGCAATTTGGGAGTGGGGGGGGTCCTGTAAAATGTTATGATGCGTTGCGTAACATAATTTTTTTTTACAAAACTAAGGATTTTTAAAACTACAATTTTTCTAACACGGGAAATTGTCTCAATTTTTACATAAAAATGATCATTTGTTTGTAACGTAACGTTCAGGGAGTAGAAGGGAGTCAAAAATGTTCAGTACATGCATTACTTAATATTTGAACTTTCCCTATACTAAAATAATAGAACTCAAGAACTCAACACCAATGATATTTTAAAAAAGGAATCAGGATTATTAGGTATAATAGATTTTTTACCATCGTTTTAATTTTTCAAAGACGTTCGTTGTTCGAAAAAATGTTAATAAAAAACCGAAATGTGCATTTAAAACGTAGGTACTTGCGAAAGACAACAGAATTGACATCATTTGTAATAAGGGCTAATGAAAAAGTTAATAGTTTTATCTTCATTTCGAGGCTTATCCTTAATTTCACCTACATAATAAATTATATATTTATTAGATAATTTTACGACATTATGCAATTAACTAACAAGTGGAACATTTCGAAGAATTACAGGAACAAAACAAGACTTACTCTAATATTTTATACTAAACGCTAAGTTACTACTTTATACCTATTTCGTTATATAATACTGGTTGTTTTAAATATTATTATTTACATATAATTTTAATTCATTTTATTATACATATTGTTTCAACTATTAGCAATTTTCTTACAAAAAAGTTAAGGGCGTCAAAAAAATTGAAATACTATATAAGAATCTAAGAAAACCATAGAAATAAAATGGTATTCATAAATCAATTTTGTACTTTAATTTCACTTATTTAATTAAAAACTTTTCTATGGATGTAATCGAGACATTCATTTATTACAATCATTAGTTGGGATGGATTTTTACTAAGACTCGGAATGTTCTAGGTTGGTTAGTAAAAGACATCAGGCGTTCAGGTTAGAACTAAGAATATTTCCAATAGCTAGGTTATATAAACCTTAAATTAATTTTATGAATTTAACACTGTAACTACCTAACTCATAACAATAAATATCCTTGCACAAATAAAAAATAAAATGCAGTTACAGGGATAAGTCCATAATATAAGTTCTTAGTATCGTCTAGCTATTAGATAATTATAATCCTAGGTATCGCCGTGCAATTTTATTTAGACCAACAATGTATTGAATGTATTGACGTCCTTTGGGAAACTACCTTACTTATTATAGTGCATAGATATCGATGCAAACCGTATTAATAAATCTTTAAGAAATAACACGTGGACTGATTTGGAACACCGATAAAAAATGTGACTCACATTTTTGACAGCAATTATTTAGACAAAGAAAGTGAAAACGTATATAAAACTCACAATTTTAATTATACAAAATTTACGAATAAGTTAATTAATAAAAAGAAAAAATACATTTAATGCAAAATTTTAATATTTTCTTTATGATCTCTGGACAGAATTTGAAGGAACAATCATTGAATAATGTTTAGTTAGCAGGAACAACCAGTATTAATTACTTTATGCATTAAACAGTCGAACTCGGAGATATTAAGTGTAATGTGAAAAAGAAAAAAAGTGTGCAATTCATGATAAGACCACCATTTTTAAAACTTATAGCGCCATCTATTATCACCGTTTGAAACAATTTACCCCATTTCAAATTTATTTTAGGTTTTATTAATAAATGTCACTGTATTCAACACTTGACATAATAGTACTACTAACATGATAATAGGTGTTGCTAGTACGAAACTCCTGTGCTGCCATCTAGTAAAGTAGAAACACTGAATAATGCTTTGTTTCTCATTTTTTCCCACGTAATTTATATGTCTGTCTTTTTTTATTGTTGCTTTTTCGTTTTATCGACTTTCAAATCACAATGACATTAAAGAAGTCTTCACTTGATAAATATTGATACAAGCAAAAAACATCTAATATAAAGTACAGTAGCAATGAAAGTCTATTATTCAAATGCATAAGACAAAAAAACTACTTATAAGGCATAAACAGGCTTTTGAATTAATAACCTCTGACCTAAAGTGCATAATGTTTTATGAAAGAAATTTATCAGAATTGGACCTGTGTAAGTACGAGTATATACAGCGAGCACGGTATAGTACTATCAAAGGCAAGGAAAAAATTTTTTTTTAAGTAAATTATTATTGGATATTGTTTTTTCAAAAGCGAAGGTAAAGCAATTTTACATCTCCGAATCCAACAAACTTACTTAAGATAAAGCATACCCCGTCATCCCGGCACTACTAATTAAAAACCTTATGTATAATTAATTAATTAATCCTGAATTATTGTGCGGTTCATTACAAATTATTATTACCAGTAAATATTTCATAATCTACATCGTAAAGCGCATCTTCTCACTGATAGTGTTATAATATTATTATCTTATAACTGGTTATTAACGTGGCATATTTTATTCGTTACATCTTTAATTTCTTGAATAAGACAACTTCTTTACTACACATTCTCAGACCAAAAAATATGTAGACTCGGACTACAAAACAAAAAAGTGAGGTCAACTGTTTTTTTTTACGATCTGACTTATTTCACCGAGCGTGGTCTGTCGAGAATGTACCAGGACACGTTATAATTTATCATTTACGTTATGTTTTTTTGAATACGCTTTTTTGATCCAAGGACTGAGTCTATAATAATTATTTTTTGGTCTGAGTACACATTTTAAAATATTTCTTTCTTTTTTACAGAAACTATTTATCATTTATTTTATTCAAATTTACTAACTCATTAAAAACTTAAAAAAATGCTTCGCTTATAACCAGTCAAATAGTTCACAGTTGTTATTTAAAATCTTAAATTCAAGCAAGCCCTTATCAACGTCATTTTTTAACTATATCTACAAAAATGGTCTCATATTTATTTTAGCGACAGAAGTAAAGCTCCAGTGATGATATGCACAAAATACTGTTTGTCGTTGGTGGTAATTAAGTTTTCCGATAACATTATGGCACTGTAATTAATGATATTATTCTTCTTCAAAATATGAAACAATATTGTCAGATTTTTAATAACTTAAAATAAAAAAGTAATCCTTACTTCACACTACAAACATAAAACAATAAACTTATTTACCACCACAAAACATTTTAGGCAAACTCGCAAATTTTGGCCGGATCTACTGAATTAAAATTAAGGCTGAAAAGTCTTTAAATTTAATTTACAAATTAGGCCTAACCTAAAAGTTCATAGTCTCAAAACTTCCCTTGTCTCTATTATTAATAACCTTTAGGTTATTTAGTTTTAAATTTCCATCATCGTCATCACATACATCAGTCTCAAGAGAACCTTCTAAATTAATACTTTTAAAATAAATCATTTCTTTAATATACTGTCGAAATCAAACTGAGGTCCATACGCAGCTTTTGCTGTTCTTCTTGTGAGACACACTTTGCCATCTTTGATATATTCTCCGCATCCTTGATTAACTTCAAAGGGAATTTCTTCTAAATTGGGAATATTCTTACAATTATCCCCACATGCACCATTTTCCTTTTCTTTGCATTTTTCTGTAACACCATTTTGCTTTACTCCATTTTTTATGCCATTTTGAGCCTTATCACGACTTTCCTTGGCCGCCAGTCTGGCTTTGTTTTTGTAACTCTTAGAGTAGAAATTCAGAAATAGTAGAAGGAAGATTGTGACGTTGGCGGATATGAAGTATGTAAAGCCCGTAGCGTACTGGCAGCGCGGCGAAAAGTATGTCCAGGCACAGTAGGATAGCATTAGGACGAACTGGATCTGAAATAAAATATATATATACATAATATATTAAATTGGATGAAATATTCACTTTAAACAAGCGATTACATTAAACATTTTAATCTCGAAGTGTGAAAGACTGTCCTATGCACGTAATTATGTAACAAAAATCAATTGCTATTCATTAGTCTCGCTAAAACTTGAGAACAGCTGGACCAATTTGGCTTATTTTAGTTTTGAATTATTTGAGGAGGGAAAGTTTAAAAGGTAAGTGGAAAAAAAGTTCAGTTTTTTTTTAATTCTGAGATAGTAAGAAGCTTGCAGGGTCAGCTAGTTTTTCACTTAATAAATCTTACAAACCATTTAAGTTCAAAAATAAACCTACCAATTGCATCGTTGTAACGTACTTTTTCCACCATAAGTACTTTTGAAACCTGGGCCCAAGACCCGAAAGGAGGTAATAGGTGTACATGACGATGTGGACCACTGAATTGAGGAGAGCCAGGACTGCTCCTTCACCACCTGCTGCGAACTTGAGGTAGCTCCAGGAGTACAAAGCCATGATTACGTGATGGTAAACATGGAGAAAGGTCATCTGAAAAAAGTTTCAATGAAATAGATGTAAATTTTATTATACTAATTTTATCATAATAACGAATTTTATTTTATTAAAAATTATTTTTTATATAAATTTAAATTTTAATCAAAAATTTTCTTTTAAATAAAAAGAAAATTGCAAAAAAATATGATTTATAAACAATATAATTTTTTTTTTTTTTATGTTATAAAGCAATATTTTGTTGGCCGAAAATTAATGCTCTCATTAACGATTAATAAACATAGATAATAGAATTTTGTTAAGTGCAAGCGAATGAAGGCAAACATGCTTCTTGAAGAGAAACTGTTGTTATATGAATATTACATAAATTCAAAGAAATATTTTCATAACCAAAAATTTTGTTTTAATACCTGCTTATCCTTCTTTCTAAGTACAAAGAAAACGGTGTCAAGTAGTTCAGTAAACTTCGCGAAGAAATACCACCAACCCAAATCTAGCAACTGCAAAAAAAAACAAATGTTATAGTCTTCTTCCCAGTTTATTAAAACGCTACGTTACTGTTAAACAAAATAGAAACAAAGAAAAACGATGGGTGAAATAAAAGAATCTGATCAAAGTCTCGTAAAATACGGTCTTAAATGAAATAGAACATCGACAAATCTGATTAAAGTAGCCCAGTAACGTGAACGGTATGCAAATCCGGTACGACAAATCGATAAATTGTCGGGAATCACGCATCGGTTTCGACAATTTATTCGTAGATACAACTGAGTGGCACCGCTTCAGTAACAATAATGTTGAGTGCTTTCGTCTCATCGATTAATATTATTGAGATTTTTGTACCTATCGGAAAACTATATGTATTAAGATGACTGCATTTGGAGAATATTATCAAATGTGTATTAATAAATTAACAATTGATAATGTTTATAACAATTTCCATCGCCATTAAAACAACACGTTTCAAAATCAGTTTGGTCGTTCCCTTCAATGTACCAAGTACCTACTCTCGACCTTAGAATTTCCTCTTTAATAAATGCTCATCATATTGCAAGATTTAAGATACGACGAAGTTTCACAAGTAATAAAAGAATTTTATGAATTTGGTGAAGTGTAAAAAAAATTTTACTAACCATAAGATTTTGTGTATTGGACGGATATCGACACCCTGCATACAATATTCCATCTCTGAAGAGATTCAGTTTGAAGACCTGGAAAAAGTAAAGATTGACACTGAAGCATCAAAATAATAAGATTCCATACGTCATAATTAAACCCATGCTATGGATAAAACAAAAGACATACGAGTACAAACACAAATTTAAACAAGCACACATAGACGAAGAAAATTAATTGAAGGAAATCCAACAAGGATCCATTGAACGGTACCGATCCGGTATAGTAATCATTGCACCATGTGAGTTGGCTGATCTATTGATGATGATAATTCGAAATTTTATTGGTAATTTACAGACAAAATTAATTGATATAATCAAGCATAAGAAATGCCATTTAAAACCAATCATACTTAATAAAAATGTTGATTGACTGACAGACACGCTACAGCCTAAACGGATAGACCTAGGAGCATGAAACTTGGCACCGGAGTTTCTTTTAGAGTGTAGGGGAGCACTAAGAACGGATTTTTGGAAATTCACACTTTAAGGGGGAGAAATAGGGGTTGAAAGTTTGTATGAAAATTAACCAAATTTTAAAGCAAACAGTTTGCAAATTCGTATATCGGTTTATGGTTGGACGGGATAAAAAACCTAATTCAACAATTTTTTTAAATCAACCCTTAAGGGGGTAAATATCACTGCAAAACTATAATTTCCGCAAGCAAAGCTGCGGGCAACAGCTCGTTTAAAAATAAATATTGACACTAGACTAGCAGAAAGTAGAACGATTTGTGGAACTTTACCTTAACACATATCATCGCGGCTAAAAAGACTTGTGCTGCATTGTAATAACTGATTAGCTTGCTGATTCGCAGCGGTGGTCTGTTCTTCATCATCCGAGGACCGATTCTGATGAAGATGAGGTACGCCACCACCACAGACACGATTGGCATAGGACTGGACATCATAAACCATGAATCTACTAGGGCACCTGTAATAGAAACGAATGTAATTTGAATTTGAATTACCATATTTTTTCACTTTTCCTTGACTTCCAAAATGTCTTAAAACCATAATTAGGCAAATCGGTCCACCCGTTCACGATTTTTATATTTACAACACCTACATTACATAAATATATTTGTCTGTTCTTACTCCCGACGTAAACAGCAAAATTTCAAACGCGTAGGTACGTATGAGTATTTATCTTAAAAGAGTTATAGTGTAGTTAAATCCTTTATAATTATTATAGAGGTACATAGAGAGTGAATAAAGTTCTACACTATTCAATTTGAGGCAAAAAGAGAGTCGAAAGCAAGTAAAAATTGTCACCGGGATTGACGAGTAGGTATCAAATAAATAACGCTAGTGAACCACTGCATAGCGGCTGCAATGCGATTATTGGAACGTACGCTGAAATTTGAGCACACGGGATCTTTAAAAGGAAAGGAATTCCGACTCTACAATTTTCTTTCATCTATAACTACATAAAAATTAATTCTAAAAACCTAATGATAACAAAATGATTAATAATTTGTGAATGTTGTAG